>CAFUXE010000051.1:315865-327223 GCA_903364295.1 Serranus cabrilla | reverse complement strand
ATAATAATAATAATAATAAACACATCAATTCCAATAGGGTCCTCGCCGACCCTTGCGGTCGATGCTCGGACCCTAATGATCTATTGGACTTCCTTATTTATTGCTTCTAACACAAACTCTATAAATCTGTTACAATAGACAAGAGGGAAGTAGAAAAATATGAATATACTTTTATAATAAATTGATATTTAATGATAGTTTACACTTTTTAATTTAATAGTTTACATGCATAATTTGAGGCAGATTGCTCGAAAATTCCACCAAAGCTTAAACATATGCATACAATCTGAATAAAAAAAGTTGTTCTTTATCATTTTCCGTTAAATTTGCCTTGCTCACTATCACAATATATATCAGAATATTGAATTATAACCTGTGTATCATGATACGTATCGTATCGCCAGATTCCTTCCAATACACGACCATACCGCACACCAGAATATATAAACAACAAATAATTCTATAGTGACAATCAAAGAGTTGTGTATAAAAATATTAGAAGAGTTTGTGAAATAAAATCATTAGAAAAACAGTAATGGAACAATGGCTCAGTGAACTATTTAAAAAAATGTTCAAAATAAATGAAATCCTACAGTAATCCTGGGATGCAAAAAGAGGCCTCACGAGCATATTGTTGTGTCGCACCCATCTCAAAGCACACACATTAAAAAGAATGAAATATGATGTTTTGGTGCTCTGGATCAATAGGAAACAAGCATCTAAAAGGGGCCCACCTGCTGCCCCGCTAACACAGAGGCTCTGCAGAAGGCGCGGTGGGGGGTATCACTCTGCTGCCCTGATTGATGACCATAGGTCCCGCAGGAAGTAACCCCGCCACCATGAAGGAGTGTTTTCTGAACCCCAAGTGGTATCCGGCAAAACAGAACGACTCCAGTCAGGGAGCGAGTGTACTCATAGGCCATCTTAATGTTTGGATACACTGAGTCACTTGGGATTCTGCTGCGAAACGGGGGAAAGGAATCAGCGGCTGCAAAATAGAGCTCAGAGGGCACCCGGATTCCAGGGTGGATCCGAAAACCTGCTATAAAAACTGATCAGCATGGACGCCTTTATCTTTTATTTTACATGATCATAGTGAAGAAATTACTTCCTCTTTTCTAGGTTCCTTCCTCGGAACTCTGAACAATTTTCCAAATAAACCAAAACTGGGAAGCGAGGGTGATTTTTATCATACATTTAACACCATGCTTGCACAAGGACATGGCAGATAAAATCCATATTCATGTTGACATTTTAGAGCTGCAAAATTTAAATAGTACCATCATGCCTTTTTTTATGAATAGTATTTCCTTGTCCTCTGGTTGTTGGAGTTTCCAGCTGTGTCCCACAGCCAGAATCAAGAAAACAGAATCCAAATATGTAAATCCACAGTCAGTGAAATATTCTGCTCATTTTTGTTTGGGATGAAATGTAGTTCATAACTGAATTTATAATATTCACCTTTAAGATAAACGCAGGATTATAATTAATCTCTGAACTGATCAATTCACCTGGAACCGATTGTGTTTTTAGAGAGTGTTAAAAACCCTTGAAGCAGATTTGGACATTGATTTAGAACGGTGTTTACAATAAATAGATATAATCAATTATGTCATTGAATGAGCCATGTCTCAGTTTGGAAGAAAACCAGTCCCAGTATTTCCTCTTCCTCATGACTGCAAATTGCAATTATGGTTTTCATTGAGCAAAGTTTATAGTTTCCAAAGAATATTGGCACCAGAAAGGGGAAGAACACTTTACCAAATAATGCATCATTGTGTCTTTTAAAGGCATAAAATAAATATTCTTTTACTTCCTGATTGCATTCACACTGAATGATCTGTTAAAAACCAGCTCAGTTTATCTCAACCAAACTATCCTGGTTCCTCACCAAAGCAACCTTGCTGCACATTTCCCCCCCTGACCTCACTGACCTGCATCAAGCCCCAACACAGTGATGTGAGTCCACTTTAATAGCAGAAATTTAAGTTAAAAGCTTTGCAGACAAATACACAAACTACTATTAAAATAATGTTAAAATGTAAAAGAAAAGTGTAATTATTTCTCCCTACTGCTCTCATGTAATTTGGGTTCATAATAAGGGCAAAAAATATATATTTTAAAAATTACTTTAAAATCAAATTTATGCTGAGCTAGAATTTTAAATGTTTATCTTTTGATATTAATTAGAAGAAAATAACTAAAAGTATTAATTTCCTGGAAGTAAAGAAAAATCAGAACTACTCAACTCTGACGAAATAACTATTCTGTCCATATGATAAAACAAAAATATTTGATATTATTTTTTAGCCAACAGATTTATTTTCTTATTAAGGCCACACAGACCTTTTCTAATGAAGTGTTTTCAAAAATCGAAAAAATAGCATAATAATAATGCGTTCATACAACATATTAAATATAAGGTACTTGTTATATTTAATATCTCTCTTAAATAATTAACATTTTTGTGCCATTCAGAGATGTTTATCAGATTTTCTAATTTTTCAAAATCATCATACCACAAAAACAAAAACCCTCGAGCCAGACATGATCATGTAAATATTCAGTGTTGAGCTGTGAGGAGGCTTTCAGTTAACAGACCACAGGAACTGACAGATTAGAGAGAGGGAGCAGGAGGAGGCTGGAGGCCTGTATGGGAACATTCTCGTTATTTGTATACGGGAAAACAGATCCCTGAGGCTGCATGTGGGTGGATACTCTCCTGTACACACCGGTCATTAACGCGCATGATCACTTCCCTGATGTTCATCACGGCAGGTATCATTTACAGGTGAGATAGCATCAGCGGCGGCGCCGAGGTGCTGCAGGTAACACCTTGAGTCAAGAAACGACTTTTTTCTCACCAAGGAGTGCGATCTAATTCAGTTCCCTTCAAATTTAACACTCATTTTATTTATTATTAGCTTATTATTATGAAGGAAAATGTTTTTAAAGCCTCAGAGGAAGCAAAATATCGCTGTTGAAATCGAACTAATATTCAGAGAAATATGTTTCTGTCACCTCCAGCGAAAAAAACGCAGCACTGCGGTAAAATAAATAGGTGCTGTACCTTTAAGACAATATATATAGAAAAGTAAAATTATAGAGGATAAATAGTTTTGCAATCATTAATTTTCTGTGTCTTTAATCTGATATAATAAACAGCGAATATGCATGACTTCGGCCTTAATAATTAACAGGATGGACCACATTCATGTCTTTAATAGAGCTATGAAACAATATAAACTACGACAACATGAGGCATTTAAGAAAGCCTTTATTTTTGTAATATTTACAGTGAAATTATAAAAATATATAATTAAAGCTTTGGCAAATATTTTACATTTAGACAATTTTATCTCTTTGTTCACATCGTTGAGTCACTGTAGAATCGAGATCATGGCCACAAATTAAGATAAAATATATGGCGGATTACAGAATAGCCCTTTTTTGTTTTTTTTAATAAAACATCAATGACAGACTGGACTGAAAAAAAAAATGTGTTTAAAAAAAATCCTGCAGTCTCCATGAGAATATACAGTCTAGCAAGATGAAGTATTTCAATGGAGAGAGAGAGAATGAGGGGGAAACACCGATACATCCATGCAAGCTTACATTCATATGGCCATGAAGGGCCGATAAAGCTATAGTGCATTCATAATGCACGTGAATAGGCCTGTGTGTGTCTGCAACAGGCCGTTAGTGTTCACACTTACTGTTGGGAGCTGTTGAAATGAGTTCAGTTAAATGGGTCAGCTGATTAAGGTGCTGTAAGTCCCGGTTATGATGATGAGGTAGGGAGACTGAGTCCATGCACACTGTTCAAGTCTTCATGCTGCTGCTGCTGCTGCTTGCTCAGGGGAGTGGGCGGTTTTCTGTCTCCTGCACAACACAAATAAGAAACACAGTCAACCTTTGCATGCAAAAAAACCATTATTTACCCCCTGAGATAAATGCATTTAATGGGAAGCATTCCACCTGCAAATTAGAGCAGATGTGACTAAACTGCATAAATATAATTATTAATCAGGAATCTCTTCTTAAAATGAGGCTTATCTTTTATTTTGTGTGCGTAAAAATGTCCCCGGACCACCTGGCACGCTAAGTCTGCAAGGTCAATATAATAATAGAATATGATTGACGCATAATTAGGCTTCATTTGGGATTTGGTAAATGTTTACACTCGCTGCGGTCGTTGCTTATTGCGAGAGTGAGTGTGCGTGAGAAGGCACGAGGGAGGGAGAGAGATCCTCTGTGGATATGACGTGATATGGAGACTCAATCATTTTAATTGTAAAAATAAAAAGGATGAATAGTGATCTTCGTAATGCACTGCAAGAATCATTTTTAATACGAAGCTACTGCGTCCCAAAGCTGCGTACCGTCTCGCGCCTGATGCTTGAAGGTCATCGGTGAGTGGATCTCCCCCGCGTGCATGCTCATCCCGCCGCCTGCATGGTGCGTCAAGGCCGGACTCTGCGGCTGCCAGTGATGGTGGCCCGGGGCCACGTAGCCGCCTGCAGGCCCGCTGTACACCCCGTACTGGTTGGTGGGAGAGTAGGCGCACGCCGAGACGTAACTGGACAGTGTCGAGGAGGGCTGCGTGCAAACAGAAAAATAAATAAATACACAAGAAAACCTCCATAACGCAGTGCGCTTTAAGTGCACGTGACAGTGACATGTGGCCTCCAGCAGCGCGTCTCAAACACTGTACGAGTCGTTTAAAGGAAATGGAGGAATACATCACATCCACTGTAATTTAATTTACCATAAATGAGGCTAATTAGTGGACACAGATGGCTTCAGTCTGTCTGCCTGTCTGTCTGTCAACTATAAACAGTGACAAACTCCTCAGTGTCTCATGTTATCAAGCTCATGTCTGTGGCCTTATATGACTCTATCCCTGATATGGAAACTTTTCACAGCTCTGCCACAGGCCCTGAGCAACAACAGCACTAATTCACTAAAGGCCTCTGCCCAGACATTTGGGCTGGTTCCTATAAAGAAAAGAAAATGGCGCATTTATAGTAATACTGTGTGCTGCACACACGCTGTGTGGAGACATGCACACACGTCCGTGTATTTCTTTACCTGTGCGTATTTTATGTCGGCGTCAATGGCTGATTTGTCGATCCCGTTGACCGAGTGAGCTGCGGGGAAAGCTGCTCTGTTGACGCTACTCCACTCCTCCATTTTTGGTGGATATCCGTCCGTCCCAGCGATGGCTGATTTGGAAACAGCATGTCAAACATGTATAAAATGTGCCAGAGCTACAAAACAATGCAATCTCGTATAGCTTTATAATTAAATCGGCAAATTATGGATATATTTTAAATGCTTTACGCACAAGCTTACCTGCCCTATAAAATATATTTCATTCTCAAAACAGCAGGCCTATCTAAAAAAGTTTTGGTGATAGCTTAAATCAAACAGTTAGATAATTAAATATCAGAATTATCACAATTTTAAGTCGTGCGTAATAGTTTGTAGCAAGCGTGTATTATTATAATTAGGCCTGCGCATTAATTTGATCTTGCAGAGAGGAAAAAAAAACTCAAAACGATCAAGTTTAAAGGTAAAAACAAATGATTACACATTACATATTATAATAGAAATTATTTATTCTAATTTAATAAATTATGTGAAGGATTGTTTGGGCTTATTGTACCCAAAGAAGCCCTATATTTTATCGTGTGTTTGCGTAAAAGACGCAACATTCTCGTACAAGTAGCATCGAGTCATTTCAGTCAGAAAAATGATTTAACTATATATAATTTAACACACTTTAAAAAGAAAAATATTTTGGACCTTTTGGCACAAAAAATAAGTAAATAAACACTGTGTCAGGCGACTTAACGCAGGGTGCAAACAGTGACTAAAGGAGCAGCGAGGCAAAGAAAAGCTGGCTGTAATGACTACTCGAGGGATTAGGGGGGATATAGCAGGTGAGCAAGGTGTTTGCAAATGCATCATCCCATGAAAAGGCCTATTGAGAGTGGCCTTACTGCTTTCTGGCTCAATGGTGAAACGGCCTGTACAGCTTCTAATGGACACATTGTCCTACATTTTGTCAGAACAGGTTCTACGAAATGATATGCCAATCCATCATGAATAAGCAGCTGAACCGGTCTATTAATCTATGTGTGGACACAGAGAGAGATAGAGAGGCTTAAATGATAGAGAGAGGCCTAAGATTTCTCCCAGAGCAGCTTGTTTTGCTCACCTGAAGGATCCATGAAGGCTCGGATACCGAGGATGTTGCTGACGGTGTGCGCAGAAGGCCAGGCCCTGGATATGCTCATATGTCCCGCCGTCATGGGTACTCCAGGAGGGCTGCCCATTTTAGTACCAGTGGGCGACATGGTGTTGGGGTAGGAATAAGGGTATATGTGGTTGTAGGAGAGCCCGGCCTGCGCGGAGGCTTGCTTACTGCTCTCGTACTGGTTGGGCTGGGAGAGATTTCCAATCTTGTTGCGTAAAATCCTGCTGATCGAGCTCACCGACGGGACATTGTACTTGTCACAAACTCCATCTGCCAAAAGCCTGTCCCGGATCTCCCAGGCAAAGATCCCGGGGTCGCCCTGTTTGTATTCCCTGATATTTTTCACCACGTTCGGCGTCGTGACCCGCGGTTTGCTTCCACCGATGGCACCGGGTAAGATGGAGCCCGTCTCGTTGTACCTCGCCAGGATCTTGCTCACGCAGCCGTGGGAGACTCGTAGTTGCCTGCTTATATCGCAGGGTCTGATCCCGAGCTGGGCCAGCTCCACTATTCTCAACCGTATGGCGTTAGGCAGGGGTCGGCCATTGACGAACACCCCTCCTAACTGGTTCACCTCTCCATAGTTTTGCTCTGCAGGAAAATAGAGACACATGAGGTGAGTGCTCATGCTGACACAAATAAATTTAATAATCTCCACGTGTTGACATTGCAACGCACGTATTCTGCCATAAAATATAATTTTATAAAATATGTATATGCATTTATTATTAAAAGACAGCTTTAAAATGTTCATCCTGCAGCAGTTTGATGCCAACTGCTGTGATTTACACCATAAATTGAGGTTACAAAGCTGTCTAACATGTGTCAGAGTACACACACTCTTAATCTCTGGCTGTAACCGCTATTCTGCAACTCTACAAAAGTGTGTGAACGACTATTCCTGCGTACACAACCCCAAAACAACATTAAAAATGGCGAGCTGGAGTATTTGACACTCGAGAGCTCTTCAAAGACACTTTTCCTGGGTGTAATTGCTGCTGTGGTTCCATTTAACATTTAAAGCTTTAAACAATGCCCAGCTGCATGGAAGCTGGAAAAAAATCCAACATTTAAAGTACTTGGCAAGCTGTCGCCAAAAAGACATTCATTTTGCACATCTCAACTTGGAGAGAAGAAACTTATTTCTGTGTTTTACGCAGGCGTGGTGAGAGTACGCGTCCATAAGCTCCCTGCCAGTGAAGCATGCAGATGGGGAACGCGGGCTTACCCATTTAGCTATATGTCTCGAGATGCCGGGGAGTATAGGTGCCTCTTCAAATGGCTGAATGCGTCCGAGCAGAAGGCAGAGAAGGAAAGGGGAACGGGAGGAATGAGCCCCAGAAGAGGAAAAATCGACCTCTTTAAAAATCTCCTCCTTGACTGCAGCGCGCCCCCTTCTTCTTTTTTTGGAAACAAGTGACTGCAAGGTACAATGGCACCGAAGTGGTCTTCATCCGATAAAAGCAAATTGGAGTTATCCTGGGGAGTCCGGCGTTTGCTGGAATTAATTTGACGCGTCCTCCACGTCAATCTTCGCTGTTATACGCCGTGCCTCTGCTCTGGTTTCATTGGTCGCCTCTGCGCTGGGAAGCGCTTTCAGCCAATGCAAACCCCATCCGGTGCCGGAGCCGCGCAGCCTCCTTGAATATTTTGCATATAGGGGGAAGTGTTTCATGCAACATGCAGCCTTGGTGAGGACTGGATGCGTAAACTGGGATGACAGTGGAGGGTGACCCTTCCTGGAGAGGGTTCCAGTGCTTTATACTGGTTTTAGTGTGCATCACAGGGAGTAGCATCAATATAATATGAACAATAATCCACCTGTGGATGAGACTGGCTACTTTACATGCCCAAATTTGTACATATTTGTATAAATAAATGTATTGTTTCTGGACATTGGTTCACATCGAGTCATCTGGCCGTGAGCGCGTGCACACTCGCAGCCTGAGTGTTTTTATAAGCCGGTGTTGGATCATCAGACATGGGCAGGGGCTCATGTAATCGATAGCTCTGTACATGTGTGCGCTCCCAGACGCTGGCATATCGACTGGATGCCAGAGACATGCATTATCACAGCATGTTTTCGGAGTTTCCTGTGCAAGTTTAGAAGGTATCGTTTATAAGCTCGCAAAACGTTACTTGTAAAAGTTAACAGTCGACCCAATGGTAACAAGGTGCAGTGTCCTTATCCCCCCATAACCACCACCTCCACCTCTCTGTCTCCTGGACACTTCACATGGAAAGCATCAGGTTGGATCAGAGACGCTGGAGAAGATTTCTAGTGATGGACACCTTTTTTTTTGGACCCATGGATATTGATTAATATGTCACTTATTTACATGCAGTGTGTTTGCACACCGGAGGAAACTTCATGCTTCTGTTGAGCATTGATTGTAGTTTTAATATCTAAGATGACCCTCAGTCTCACTCTGTGTCCCTGTTCGTCTGTCTTCTCTCTGTTGCTCGGCTGGCAGGACTCCCCTCATCTGGACAACATAGGAATTACACACTTACTTATGTGACATGAGGGTAGGTAGACCTTTCCGAGCGTTTCAGTATAAAACAAATAAGTTATAAAAGATTCTTAGTATTTAACATGGATATCAAAATAGGCATTGATTAACGCACCATATCAGTATTTTGTATTTATTTTTATTTTTTTTTTGCTTTTTATTCTGTGAGTTTTTTCTTAAGAAACCCACTTTAATAGTATAATTTGCAAATAAGTAATTTTTAGCATTTTCTTCCTCCTGGATTATTCCTCTACAACTTTTAAACACATGTTTTTATTATTATTTGTGCAGTGTTACTGTAACATATATATGCATTGCAACATTAGTCTGCTGTCATTTTTTCTTGTAATGTTGCAAAGGCCTACATATATATAATTGCATTTAACGAAGGCTGTGTCTGTTTTTCAATAATCTTTGAAATATCGGAATAGCAATGTTATGTGCAGAAGTGAATGCAGTCTATGCATCGTGCAGAGAGATAGAATTTGCATTTCTTTTTTTTATCATTATGCACCTTCACGCCGGTAATAAGTAAAAAAAAGTCTGAAATCTTTGTCTTGTTACTGATGAATTTTACAGTTTTTTTTATTTTTTATTTCTGCGCTGTCATGGTTGAAAGATATTAAAGGCCGAGCTGTTCGCGGCAGCGGTGTGATCCAGGCTATGTAGGTTAGATAAACAGAAAATAGAAGCAGTGCTTTTATTGTGGAATCTTACAGTGTTCTGCTTAATGATTTTCCCTAAAATGTATTTTAATTCGTCCGCGTGGACGCTGAAGGGTAAAAAGGGTTTATTTTGAAAAGTGAGTGAAGTATATTATAAGTATTCCCGTTGGTGCTGTTTGCACGTATATATCAGGTGCACGCGGCTCTGCAACCGTCCGTTTGTGGTGTGTGACAAAACAAAAACAATCTGTATGTATTCATTCAATATACACCCACATAAATACTGCAGCGAGCACCAACACCAAACTCACAGCCGTTAATATTCTGTTTGACATGAAATGATGGATAATTATTATTATCATTATATATCTACAGCAGTGAGTGACGTGTCAATATTCCTCTTTTATCTTCGAGCTGATCCAGATGTGTTCACACTTTACACAAACAGCCTCATGTGAAGTAATATAAGGACATTTTAAGAGTGTGAATG
Source organism: Serranus cabrilla (assembly GCA_903364295.1). Lineage (NCBI taxonomy): Eukaryota > Metazoa > Chordata > Actinopteri > Perciformes > Serranidae > Serranus > Serranus cabrilla. Next base: position 317,293 of record CAFUXE010000051.1, on the reverse strand, counting down.
CAAATTAAATTTTTTTTTTCTTCACGAGTGGATTAATGTTTTTATGGTCTGGGTTTTGTCTTTGAATGGACTATTAATGGTCATATTTCTACACGTTGTAATTGAAATGTAGAACTGAATATTACTACTGAGAGATGGTGGCCTTGAATGTAACATTCCATTGTAACATTATTTTATTTAGCTGGTATCAATTTTTTTTTTTACTATATTTCTATAATATTAATGAGACTGTGCCCCTTTAAAGATGCGCATTAAATTATATTTGCATCGGGCTAATTTTAATATTTCCAATATTATTTTTAAGGCTGTTTGAAAATCTTAAATTTTCCCTTTTATCTAATTAAATAAACTGACCTCCAGAGAATATTATCTCTTGAGGCCTGTTTGCTCCCAGCAGGCCACACTGTATCACCCCACGTGCTCTCAAATGTACCTATACATTAGTTCCCTCTCTAATGATTTAATGCCGTTTTTTCCAGTTCAGTAAGCTTATTAATAGCGCACAAACACACTCCGGTCTTCAAAGTTTGAAATTCGCTCCAATCGCTTTCAGATCAGACACGTGAACTCATCCGATCGACACCTGACGCCCGCGAGGTGCGACGACCCCCGACGGTAAATATTGGTGTTGGTTTTAAGTGTCATCAAAGGATTCACATCGTCAAGAGAGCTTTGTCTCGAGCGTTTTAAGGCGAATTTGAAGCTGTGGTAGTCATTGTCTCAAAGGGAGCTGTGGTGCAAGTGGATGGAGTGTGTGCTGGAATTACAAACATCTTCCACTGTTACTTTATAAACTGGTTTGTTAGTGTAAAAATGGCTGAAATTATACCTGCGTGTATTCAAGTGTGCTTGTGCATGAGAGAAAAAAATGCAAAGTATAGTAGCTGTGATGCATCAAGTTTAAATTATTCTATAATATGCAGCATATTGGACAATAGCTTCCCATCTGTCATCGAGTAAACACCATAACCATACTCAGATAACTGTCAACACAACCTGTATTTTATTTTTTATTTTTCCTCATGGTTTGAGTTTTCTTCCCACAACCTGCTGACCCATAGTGTTTTATTGAAGAGCATTTTTTATGCCTGCCTTTTTGATTTAGTGTTTGTGTGTGTAGTGATCTCAGTGCTCAGTATGGAAATTATTAGGCACCAGACACCAACACCAAGCTGTGCAGCTTATATTCCCATAAGGATCCAAACAGTGTAAAAGCAAACAATATGCATTTGCTAATGAGGCTATCTGTGCTTTTTTGTAATGTAAAAACCAATACATTAAACCTAAAGTTTCACATTTAGTCTAATAATCCCGTGTTGCTCATTATTATAAGAAGGAGGTGGAATCAATGTTTATCCTGTTGAAAGCCAACCAAGCCCAACCTGTAAAGAAACACACCGATTCCTCGGTCAAGTAGCCCCCCTCCTT
>CAFUXE010000051.1:284676-314977 GCA_903364295.1 Serranus cabrilla | reverse complement strand
CTGATTCAGCTCACCTGGTCTCATTTGCCTGATTCAGCTCACCTGGTCTCATTTGCCTGATAGGTTCACCTGGTCACTCCTGATCCCTTTCATTCATTCTCTATTTAACAGTTGCACCGGGTGGCAGCTCTGCTTAGAAGGGGTTTTGTTTCTCACTCTTTTAGTTCTTATGCCATGCCCACGTTAGACAACTTTATCCTTGTTTCTGTGAAATTAATTCAACTTATGTTGTTCTTATTTAGAAATAGCTTTCTTTCCAACTCACCAGTTTTTGAACCTGAAGTCCCTGGCTCTGCTGCTGTGCTTTCAGACTCATGATCCATGATGATGGTGAACTGTTTATTCTGAACATCCTAATTAACAGTTGCTGTGATTCAAAAAACTGTCATCACAGAATATGAACAGACTGGAGCGTGAGCCTTTATAAGCAAAATCTACAATCTGGGATTAAATTTGTGGTTATTTCCACATATAATTTATATTTTTGGAGCCTATTTCAGAATGCATCATCTAAGAATACAATCTGATGCCTCTTTCCAAAAAAAAGACACCATGAATGAGTCTTAAAACATTTAAGGAGGTTATTTCTTTGGGTCAGAAGCATCTTCTTTGGCTGCCGTGAGATGATGTTAAAAACTAAGAAGTTGTATTTATATTATATTATTATTTGCACCAGATACATTTTTAACATCCAGTGTCTTATATAAGCCTCCCACTCCTGCATTACAGCAGCTGTTACATTGTAGTTTAATGCACAGTAGCAATCTGAATGACTGAACAAAGAGGCTGCACTTATCACGATGCACTTCATTAAGATAAATCTATGACTTCTGAAAAGAAGCAACAACCATGAATTCGGGCAGGAAGATGACGATCTGTTCTGGAAATGGAAAAGATAATAATACAAGAATTAGTGATAAGTACACACACATGTTAAGCATCTGCTATCAGGCTGGAGCCAGTCTAATAAAGATTCAAGGTGTGACCTCTTTATCGGACACGGCTTTAATCTACAGTCTGGATGAAGCTCTGAATTGAAAAATGAAGGCATATTACATCGTATGGATGATTTCTTTCATTTGTCAGATTCATAAATTCCAGGCTGAATAATTTCAGCATGAACTCTCTGTAAAGAAGAATAACATTTCATTGTCTCATACATTTTCTGGTCTACACATTCAAAGGTTATCCACTGTATTGACTAGGCAGCAGTATTTATTAGTACTAACCCCTAACATGGACTGCGCTCAGATAAACAGATCTGTTTATGCTGAATTTGTTGCCATGTTTTAAACCCTGCACGACCAAGATACTGGTCTCCCCCAATGCTGCATGAGTCAAACAGTGTGAAAGGATGATGAAGAGCTCCCTCTATGGCCATCAGCAGAATAGTCCTCCATGTTGAAATTATTCCGAGGGTAAAATACATGTACCACCCCCTTGGTGCCCCCATGGACAGAAAAGGTTCCCTCTCGGATGCCCCCATGGTAGATAAAACACGAGTGCCCTATAGGGTGTCCTACCTGTGGAAAAAATGCAAGAAAGTGAAACTTTAGGGTGCCTGTAAATAGTGAAAACATGAATTTGTGTCCCTTAGGGTGCCCTTCCCATCATGAAACTGTGATGAAGTGCTCCATTTGATGCCCATAAATGGAGAAAACATTGTAAATTGCCATTTTGGATGTTCTTGAATGGAGAAAACAGGATTTAATACCCCCTAGGATGTCCTCCCAGTACTAAAAACATGATAAGGTGCCCTCTATGGTGCCCTTCCAGTCTTGAAACTATTATAGAGTGCCCTCTCAGGTGCCAAGAAATTGGAAAAACATCGTAAATTGCCCTTTTGGGCAGCATTGAATGGAGAAAACATAATTAAAGCCCCCTTGGGTGCCCCTTCAGTGAAGAAAACATAATGAAGTGCCCCCTAGGTTGCTCTTCCAGTGAAGAGAATGGGATAAAGTTCCCTCTAGGGTGTCCATAAACAGGGAAAACATTGTAAATTGCTGTCTCTGGTACCCTTCTTGGAGAAAACATGACTTAATGCCCCTTCCAGTAGAGGAAACATGTTGAAGTGCCCTCTGAAGCGGCCTTTAAATGAAGAATATGTAATGCAATGCCACATAGGCTGGCCTGCATGCTAAAAAAAAACAAACCCTTCCACACACTGGTGGCTCACAGCACACTGCTGGTGCCCTTTCTATTTTTTCGCCCCTGCACCTCAGACAGCCTGAGTGCACCACTGTCAAGAAGCTTGTGAATATCTTGTCTGGGGATGGGGTTGGCTGAGACATTTTAGAGGGGCCAAAACAGACAGCAACACCTGCAGTAGGGACAGGATCACATAAACTTCATGAAATATTGAAAAAAAAAAGGAAAAAAGACGTCTTTTTAATGTGGTTTACTTTGTGACCCAGCTGCATAACTACACATTTGTTTTCTTACTACATCATTAACACTCTTGCTCACAGTCGATCCAGTCAGAAAGCTCGGCATTATTACACACACCTTTTTATACTCACATGCTCGGTTGTTGTTTGGAACTTCGCTGGGCTGGATCTGTTGTCAATTAAGAGGAGGAACCTTAATTACTTTTGGAGCACTTCAGACTCCATCCACGGCTGCTGCTGATTCATGCCTGCCCTACTTGGAAATCAGCCCAGGGAGTCAAAAACACCAGGTCACATGTGGAAATTGACATGGAATTTTTATTTTTAATACAATTCTGCTGTAATGTTTCAGTCTTTTCATTTCACTCATTTCGTCGTCCCTCTCTTACTTCAGATTTCAGTACTCATAAAGCTCTGAGACACCTGTAATAACAATAAGCAGTGATTCCTCAAATGACCCTTTTTGAGCCGTAAATCCAGTCGTGTGTCATTAATTCCCGTTGTGGTGCAGTTCTTCGCTGCTAAGCTTAAGAATGCCAGATCCATAATGGAAAAGTCTGCAAAGGGACATTCAAGGCCTTCTATCGGAGGCAGTGTGATATCGTTTTCCGCCAAACCAGAAATCAAGGCCTCGGATGGGCCTTTTTTATGTCAGGGATAGGGGCGCTGTATGTTTTCTGACAGTTGCTCCTTTTAAGATTAATGGGCTTATGAAAACCGTGTGTCTTCTTCCAAAAGCCAAGCTCGATATCAGTCAATGTTACCAGCATGATCGTGCCGTCCTGACAAAGAATTCCCAAAGACAGATTGAATATTGATGTCACAACACAGCCGAATCAGGAGCAGTGTTTTGTGTGTGTGCGTGCACAGAAGGAGAGGGCTGGTTGCCATACTGGATTTGATTCCTTACTTCTGGGATCAAACTCATGCCAACTAACTAATGCAATGCTGCTTTTATATTTACCTTTAAGAAAGGTAAAAGTTCATCAATTTACCAATAAAGCAGAAAACCCACATGATCTACAAGCTCGCTCTTCTTCTGGAATATGTAGCAGGGATCTAACCGTGTGCTCTATCAGTGCACTGACCTCACTGAACCACAGCCAGATGCTCATAAATACATTCCCTTATTTCTACCCTTGTGTGGATGCCAGTTGGACCGGGGGAAGTGGGTTTGTTTTGGGTGTTCTCAGTATATTCCAGCCAGAGCCGCGCTTTCACTTTCCTCACAAGAGAGCTGTGCCGACTTCCTGAAATGCATATGTATTCCTGCTTGTGGTCGTCTGTCATGGCGGTGATCTGTTGAAAGCTGCACAACTCGAGTCCAGTGTCTGTATAATGGAGACTTGTTTGTCCCCGACACCCGTGGATTAATCAAGTGGACGTGTCTCCTCCGTGAATTGTAGTGCGGCACTGTGCGAGTCCACATTTAAGAGTGTAAACGTGAAAACTGACTCCAGACTCTGGTTAAGTGAGCAGTTAAACCTGCATCCACCAATGTCAGAAAACTCAACCCACATGATTATTTTTTGGTCACATCTGGACACATTGCCTTTCAGCTTTTAAAAACACGCATGTGTGTTTTGGAGTTTGCAGATATTTCAGGAATCCTCCATGTCTCTCATCAGCTTTCCATATTTAGAAAGAATAAGCATAGAAGCTAATTATGTAGCATTAACAAATTAACCCTGTTGAGCACAATTCAGGCTCACAGTGCGAGGTGGAGATGCCTTCAACCTACAGCAAAGGATTGCGGGACCTTAGCTCACTCATACCGGTGGTGAAATGTCTGACATGTTTGCGCTGAGTAGGGACAGACAGGCCTGCAACCAAGCCTGGACTTGCTGGCCAAGAAAAAGCCCCTCATAGCTCCCCCATTTTCCTTAGCATGCCCCTTCCTGAATGAATGCACTGCCTAACCCTGTAGTCACTCGCTGGATCTACAATAATGAGCAAGTGTATGAAAGTATGTAACTACTGTGTGTAAATGGACTTTTACTGTCTGTTGTTTGTTGCCGTCTTGAGTGTAGTGACTGTAAATATAGAAGGAAGTCGGTATGTGTGAACAGAATAGAAACCAGCTGGCAGAAAAAGCATTGTGTGTACAAATGAGAGATGAAAGCAGTGGGAGTGAAAGAGCAGGCAAGGTAAACTGAGGTCAAATTAAAAACATATGACAATACAGTGCTGTGGGTGTGATAATACTGAGACTGGAATTTAGATAAAATGAACAATCTTAATTTCAACTTTGCTACAGTAATGAATGAATCCCACATAAGTCAAGTATTAGCAGCAAAGCTTTCCTAAAGTATCAAAGTAAAAGCACTCATGTTGTCCCTGTGACTTATATTCTATATGCAGCTGATGCATCAGTGTGAAAGTAGAAGAGTTCCTGTTTTAGTTGGTTTAGGTGGAGCTAGCTAGAACAACGTCGTACCAACAAGTCCTCCAAACCGTATGATGCCATATGTCGTTTGTTCTTACCCTCTAATATGATCCACAGGAGTATTTCCAAACATTACACCCTTAATGGTTGCAGGGGATCAACACGTCCTCATACATAAATGTTACAGTCGGCTTTGTAAAACGGGCGCAGTTTCCTTTAAGTTTAGGGGACAAAACTACTTCCTTTAAAAAAAAAAAGCCACTTATTTTATTCAATACATTTATCATTTACTCTGAAATGTTGGAAAAACTAAAAATGTTCATCTAATCCCCCAGAAGCCAAGGTTTTATCCTGCCATCTGACTAAGAAACAAAGATATTCAATTAAAAGTGATTACAAAAAGAGAAAAAAACCCAGCAATTTCTAACATTTAACAAAAACATATTTGACCTTCTTGCTTGATAATAGATTTCACTGATTAATGGATTATTTAAATTGCGGTCTACAAATGCTCTGTCCATTTACTACTGTAATAGATTAATCAGCTGATTGCTGCAGCACCAGTTCTAATAGAGCGCACTGAATCAGAAGTTGAAGGACACAATCAGTTCTATAAACATCTGCATGAGTGGTTTTTGGACTGTATATATACATCTAGACAACACAAAGTATATTTATTCCTTTACAATATTATCAAATAAAAATTGAAATGATAGGATTCCTGAGATCAGACAATGGAAAGTATTAACAGTTTGTGGCTGCAGCCTTGATTATTTGTGGTCAAAGTTACAATCATGATTCAAGTCAGATATTGCTGACATTAGTTGTAAAAATGAGTGTAAGTGTATGTGGTGGAGCCCACATGTGAAGATGATTTGTTTGAACCGTCTCGGAAAATGTAAAACAGCGAAACCGCAGTTGCTCAATGTGAGTGTTGATGTAACCAAACTAGAATTGTGTACGCCCATATTACAGCTAATTATGGGCTTGGTCAAAGGTCCCAGTGAGCTTTGTAGAAAAATCTCAGTGTTATAAAGATGTCAAGGAGAGCTTACCTTCATCCGGTGTAATTAGAGGATGTTCAGCAGAAATTTGCAACATGAGGAAATTATTCTGCCACCACCTTGCTACGTCTGTCCTTTCATTAACTCATTACACCCAAGACAATTTGTCCAAGATGATGAATTAAGCATCATTTTAATCCTGTTCAGTGTTATGTTAACATGTTGGGGTTATCACCGCAGATTTGTCAATGGAAAGTCTGAAGGGGTGGAAACTTGTTGTCAACAACTGTGTTGATAAATCAAAGCCTTCTTGGTCTAATTCATGCTACAATTATCTCAAAGGAGAAGCTTTTGTGGAGCTTTTAAAGTGAGCCCATATGCTGCAGACCACAACCTGTTGCCACATCTCCAAAACATCTACAGAGATGGAACTCTGCGCTCGAGAGTTTCCTCCGACAGAAAAAAAACATGTCCCAGACCTCCTGTCCTAGACAGAGAAACAATTACAACATCAAATAGAAGGAGTGCAGCTCACTTCCCAGGATCAGAGGGTTGAGTCTTTCCTTGGCAGTGAGCAGCGATTCTGGCTGAGAGCCTCCTTCACTCAGACATGGCAAGGATTTCCTCATGACATAGTGTGCAGGATACTTACCCGAGAATAGGATGAAGCCAGTTGCAGACTGAAAAGCTCGGCCTTCCTGTTCTTTGTCACTGTAATGATAATGATTGCTTTAATGAAGATAATGATGCATACATGCTGTCTGCCTTGTTACTTGGATATTAAATAAATCAGTGCAGTGTATGCAATTTTTTGTTTCACTTGCCAGAAATTTAGTCATAATGTTTCAGTTAAACCTTTGCATTTCTTAAAACAATATGGATTATACGGTGATCGATCAATCATACAGGAAAAGATGGAATTATACCTGATATTCAAGGATTTCTTACCAGTATTGGCGTTTTCACAAGAGATTAAAATCACATTTCCAGTTTGTGTTGTAATCCGTTCATGGATGTTTGTACATGTGAACCCCTCAAAAGAAACCTTTCCAGTGAGTGCAAGTTAACCTCCTTTAACAATTGAGTGTATAAAATAATACCATTAACACTAGATGTGTTTCCATCAACAACTTCCTACGCGCATTTTGAAGGTTTTAAAGAGAAACTGCCATCTTCTGACCAAAGTAAATTTGTGCAGCTTTGTTTATCATTCACATTTTCTTAAATGCGACATTTCAAAATGATGCTTCAAAATTCACTTTTACCAGATCTACTCAGTGGTAATCATTTGAGTATTTCAGGTACTCTGTTGATGAAATAGGTCGTGGTAAATGCACAAATGTGTATCTTGGTTCATTGAAACAAAATGGGATCCTTCTTTCTGTCGGGTTATGTTAAATATATGGTGTATGGAACACAGATACGGGACATCACTGTCCTTTTTTTAAGTTTTAAAAAGACTTCATGGACACCCTGTACTTAAAAATGTTAAATAATTTCCTGAAACAGCTGGACACTAATTTTTAGCAAACATTACTCAAATGAAAGCAAATGGTTTATTTGTTGGGGATTACTTTCTGCAATACTGCACATTCAGTGCTCTATTTAAAGAGGAAATGATTGTGTGTTTGTGGGTTTGATTCAAAGTAACCAAAGCAGTCACATTCATTGTAATGGAGAAACATGTCATCCCACCCAGCGCTGTGACTCACTGATGTGTTTTTAATGTTTCTCAACAGCAATGGAGGTCTATGGCACAGAGGACCAAGCTGTACCAGGATTGGGATACACAGACGATATGTGTCATCTCATTGATTTTTTCTTGGGCTTTGTTGACGGAAAGAAAAACACAGAACCCCACTAGACTTTGTCTTAAAGCAAGAACCACGTAGACAATAGAGAAGAATAATAATCCAATAATATATCTGTAATATACAAAACAATCTGAGTGGATCCATTCTGCAAAATAAGTACTTTTACTTTTGATACTTTAAGTACATTTTGATGCTGATACTTTTGTAGTTTTACTTATTTCACAGTGTGGTATTAATACTTTTACTTAAATAAGGAATCTGGCTTTTCCACCAGTGTTACTACGAAAGATTGCATAGGAATTCCAAAAAATAGTTTTCATCTTCCCAGGAGCACAACATTTTAATTAAATGTGACTTTTCCATACATGTACACTGACACACTCTGTTGCCAGATATCTCATCATATGATTCATATTCTGATTTTTGGAGCACACATAATCCAGCTTCAGCTCCTGTGTCATAACTTTACACTGCCGTATGAAGTGTTAATGCTGAGGGGAGCCGAGTCTGTGTCAGAGGTATTTCTTCAGCAGGGCTGTGACCTGTCAACAAAGAGGGAAAACCTCTGAAAGTGATACTCACTCTTCAGAGACCGTTTGACTAACCCAAGCGAGACGTTATTAGCATTCTGGGGCTAAAATGTTTGAGTTGAAGCTAAAAATGGATTTGTCACTGTCTCCTTGTCTTCAGATGATTCATTCTGAGCCATTCTCTGCCCTCTTTCTCTTTTTCTGAACTTGAGCCAAGACAAGTGCAAGCAAGTCCTGGAGGACAGGTTTGATGGGCTACTTTTAATAGTTTTCTTTTCTCTGCACACACACACACATCAGGGGAGGAAAGGCATCAGTTTTTCCAGCCGAATTGAGGATTAACAAAAGGATAAATTACTTTTGGAAATTCAAGGGACGTGTTGTTTTTCCAATTCTATTCATGATCATTTTAGTTTTAAAAATGGGAGATTTCTGTACACGATGGAATCGCTCTGACTCTCCTGAGGCGGTACACCTTTAAATGGTGGCCTGTGACTTTTACTGGGCAGCTGTTCACTGTGAACGCACTGTGCCCTTCATTCCCTGCATCTTGACAGACTTGCAGACGTTTTTCCTTAGCTTCACAGCACTCTGGGTCATATCAAGTTCTCAGGGAGAATGCAGATAGCCGCGATAGCGTCGACAAGATGGTGCAAAGTGATGACACGTTTGCAGAATCAGCCTGTCTGACGAGGCGTGGGTCACGGGTGACTGGGAACACGTAGTCAGTCGGTCATGTCATCTTTGGTAAGCGTTGTCGAGACTCCACGGTTTTCTCTTGATAGACTTGTTAACTGCAGACTGAAGTGTTGAGACGGAGCTGCACTGAAGAAATAAGGCCACTGATTGAATTAGACATCAACAAAACCAACATTTTTGTTTAAGGATTAAGCAAATATATTTTTATTTCTTTCTAAACAACTAATTAAAAGTTCCCCAGGTTGCACTATCTGGCCTGTCTAGACAGGAGACCTTCCAAGATTAAGAATGTCAAGGTTAGGGAAACTACAGATCACTGCTGCACATGTTTGTTATTTCAGGTTAAAGCGTCCCACTGGGAAACTTTGTGTGCCATCTCTTTAGCTTGATCCATTTGTATTAAACACACTTACTCAACAGCTGCTGCCTGTCAAAAAAGGCCTTTGTCAAAACATGAACTATTACAAATCACACTCATACATTCCTTCTTGTTCATTTGTTATGTTTAAAGCTACTGATTGAGTAATGTGGGGGCTCAAAATTATCATATGCTACATTACGTTTTTACAGATTTGATACTGATTTGATATGTTTCTGTCGAAAAACAGTTGTGTCTTACTCGTTCATCCCAGGCAGAGCACCCTAAACATTTTGTTGTGCAGAACGTTCCAGCTCCTTGACGCTGCACACTGAGATAGACGGTGAAGTATTATGAAAGATGGACAGAGAGAAAGATGGGGGGCAAAGAGGGGGGAAAGAGAGCATGACCGGGCTTTATCGGCAGATTGACAGAACAGAGACCTTGGAGTGAACTGCCTCTCTTTTAGGGAAGTTTACATATAAACATCTTCGACATGCAGGTGGAAATACGGGCCAGAAGGGGTAAATAAATAGTCCTGGTCTGGAGTTCTGCTCTTTTTGCAAACAATGGAAGTTTTCAGATAAACTTGGACTTGAACGCTCCTTAGGAAAAAAAAAAAACTTAGCTGGGAAAGTGTTTACCCTCAGAAGATCAGAGCAGAGATGGGCCTCTGAAGTCTTTACTTATTATTTCAACAACACACTTAAATCCAAATCTCTTGACTTCTTGACTGAAATGTATTAAAACTTGCTCCGTAGAAGCGATGAAATGCTGCAGAGGCTCATCCAGGTCACCCGGGTCAGATCTGATGTTCGCTGCTAATTTCAACATTTGCATACAACCTTACCTCACATTCCTACATGTCTGCGCTGCCTGGTACAAACACGCCATCGTCTGGACTCAGGAGGAAGTTGCTCACTTGGGCTTTTACTTACAGGACACTGTTTTCCTGTCCTGTCTTTTTTTCTCTCTTACATACTTCCAACATAAAATAAGGTCTTTGAATTAGTAACCAGGTCATTATTTCTGTAAAGAGACATTGTTTTTTACTCACCACTTTTTGCAATATATGCATATTTACAATATGAGGACTTGTTTTGTCCCCATGAGGAAACCGAGTCCCCACAATGTGACAGTGTGAACAGATTTATGTTCCCACAACATGCGTAATACACAGCCAACACACACAAGTTGGCTTCTCATCACTTAAGAGGACATTACATTGACTTTGAATTTCCGGAGACTTTCATTGACCCTTACCCTGATGTTAAACCTTGTATTTACCCTAAAATGTTATAATTTACATTATGGGGACTTGCATTTTGTCCCCATAACAGGCATCATACATGTCCTCCCTACACACACACAGGCAAACTGAAGACATTACAAGCCAAAACTGTACAAAACACTCATGAGCTCAGGTTTGATTTTTCTTACAGTGTCTTGCTGTTTAAATTCAGAGCCGAGAGGCTGAAAACTGCTCAGTTGCATCTCAAATTACACACAATCATTTCTGCGTACTGTCCAGTAGATGGCAGTACAGGCTCAAAGAACAGCATGAGCATGTGTTCTGTAGAAGCAACAGACTTCTTCATTACATTTTTTCTCATTTTAATTATTGTCTGAAACTAATTTCTAAAAATAGACACATCCTTAAAATAAGATTTCTTTGGGTAATTCTCTAAAAGCTGGGATTAAAAATGTGTTAGGATAACCCCAGACCATAAACACAACATAAAGAGGGGAGGTCAGTGTGTGAGGTTGCCAGAGGGTGGCAGTCTTTACCCATCTTTTCAGAGTGGGTTTAACATCTTTTATCAGCATCTCTTTACGGGATGAGAAAGGAGAAAACAATGAGTCAAAACAGCAGGCGTCTTCACTCAAGACTTTTATGATTTTGTTATTGAGTCAAGTACCAATTTTTTTCATTTAAATTGTATTTTGCTGAACCTTAAGTGGGTTGTTTGTTAAAAAAAAGAAATCTGTTGATATAAATAACTGTTTTTAATTCAAAATAAACAAGAAATAATTCTTCAAGGCTTGTTAATAATTTTTAATGTTTTTATTTTTACAACATTTGGGCTTAACTACTTGTTTGAATTTGGTATGTAGCTGTCACAGAGATGGTTCATGCTGCCAAGGTCCTCTTTTGATTAGAATAGGATTCAAGTGATGAAAAATTTGCCCCCACATTGTCATTGTTAATCACTTCACCTCCTTTCATGAAACCGTCTCAGAATCCGGACAAAAAGCCACACAGACCACACATTTAGCTGAGTTCAGGGAATGTAATATCTCCATTGCGAATGTCTGCTCCGCAACTGCACTGAGAAGTTGAAAAGACACCTCTGATTGATGTGACACTGTATGAAAAAAAAATATTGACAGCTAAGCCAACATTCCTCATCGGGTTCAGCAGTGTCAGCTTCCTTTTCTCTCCATCCTTCATCCGCTCAACCCCGTCCCCTCCACGATGAAAGTCGAACAAATCTGCTGACATTGATCCTGTCTCCACGGCTGGCCTAATTTCATTTCAGCCTGAGAGAGACGGCTATCTCCAAAGATCTTGACAGACAATTGTATTTACTATTTTCTTTTCACAAGCCAATAAAGGGAGAGCAGTTATTGCATCAGATTATATGAAAAACCGTTTAATGATTCCAATTTATAACTCTAGACTGAATAATGATACAGTTAAGAGCTGACAGGCCATGATAAATGAAGGCTCATATAAAACATATTTAGCGTGAAGAATGGCTGGAGATGAATTGCACAGTGATACAAACTCATGATAAAGAACAGTAAGAGCCACTAGAAGACTTAATAATGTGCTATTCATTTTGAAGTGATTTTGCTGGTTAATAAAAGAGCACAAATTAAAAATATATTTATTGTAGAAAGATGTCTGGGAATATTGCCCCCATGTCTCCAGACACCCACCCTCACCCAATCTAATCGCTCCCCATCTCTTTAGATTGAACCTATCAAATCCTCAGTTTCCCTTTCCATCACGCTGACTCTCGGTGCATTTCGCTGTCTGTAACTTGCCTGATTTAGTGCTCGTATATGATTTTTTCCAAAGCATTTTTTACCGGCTTGTTCTCTGAAAGGACTTGCGACATCGTTTATGTTGCTGTTTGGACTGGACTGCTAGAATTTAAACCTCATAACACACTGACGGCTACAACAAAGCAGCAATACCAGCTGAGTTATGTATCACAAAGGCTAGCTGGGTGAGAAATAATTGATTTTGTAAATTAATACAGTTCTATAATGTTCCAGCATCCTTGAGATGCAGTGGTGTAAACCTACACATATCACTGAAAAAGAAGGACTAATGTACATTCCCTGGTGAATGGGATGAAACCCCCATGGTCAAGTGGTGAGTCCTTTAAATTCATGGTCAAGGACTAGAGTATATGCTGGTACTGGACCAGAGAAAGTGTAATATCTGTAAGGCTCTTTTCACTGGGAGATAGGACATTTAATTTGCCACATACAATAGCTGCCACCATTTCTATACATTCGCACACTACTCTAAAGTCACTAGGGCTTTTCCAGAAAAGGGTTCAACAGCTGTTTTGTACCATTGCTATTGAAAAGAAGGTCATAGTCATCTTATTTATTTGTCGTGTGAAGCCGTGTATATATGATATATTCAGAGGTTTTAAAGGCAATGCAGTCATCTTACTTGCAGCCAACAACGGCTGAATCCATGCTCAGGTGGCGTATGATACAAATGCAGACCCTCAAAAACTACCCGTCGCCGCTTTGTTGCTCAGGTTGATGCACACAGAGTGCGAGGGCGACAACATTTCCCATCAACAGCCCGTCCGTTTTTGTTGTCTTTCCTCGACAACATGCGAATTTGAATGATAAAAGTGCGGAGCTAATGAGAAAATGTAAATCAGACTAAGCACAGGCAGACACTAGCCTTCATTTGATGAACAAGAAATGAGGAGCGAGCTAAATTATCCCAGGATCATGTTCGCCCTGACACCTGGGAGACTGATGAAGTAGAGGCCATTGTTGTTTCCTCAATGCAGATGCAGCGGGGGCACAGGACAGTGAGAGGGAGCACACTGGAAGAGGTGACCTCCAGCTCTGTTTGTTGCCCGAGGAAGAGCTGGATCAAACAGAGGGGTTGAGCACTCTGCTGTGTCCATGTGATCATTGTCTGACACTGACACAGATTGACACAGACCACGCTCTCACTAATGAATATTGTATAAAGCACCGTTTAGGACAATACTAATAGTTTTGGCATGTGTGCCATTTATATAAGCTCCAGTCCCATTTTAGTAGTTGGACAGACGGTTATGATCATCCTAGCATGGCAACGTTGCTGTTTGTTGAAATATCTTTCTAAAAATGTGTAAAAGTGGTAGATGGACTGACCTACAATTATCAAATGGATTGCCATAAAACTACCAATGTTGCCCAGAAGATGAATCAAAATGACTACAGTCTTCCCTGACTTTATCTGCAGCTCAACCAATAGGCATAATCTTTCACTCTTTCTCTCTACTCAACACTTCTCGTTGATTCCTGACCAGGTCATTGCAGCCTGCTGGAATATTTTTTAAATACCACTGTAATATATATTCACAAGGTGCAACAAACTACCTCAGGTGCCTAAAATGCATGAATGAATGGCAATACTTTGTGATGGGGGCTGCTCAAATGTTAGCATACTAGCATGCTTAACTTTGATGGTGACCATGGTAGGTTTATCAGTGGCACAATCCTGGTTCATTCCAAAGTGGGCTTACACTGTATATAGGCTGGGGGTTGCTAGTCCTAGTCTGGAGCAGGGGTAGCATCAAGTTTGCATGGTTATCCCCTTAAAGTTGACGTAAATTGCGAGCTTGTAATGGGGCTCGTAGAAGTGCAGTATGACTCATAGTCCTGGTCTTAGGCTATCAAGGGGCTTGTTTATCCCAGTGTCAACTCTTAAGTCCAGGGCTCAAATATACAATGTGAAAAGCCCCATCTCCTCTGTTTGTCCACTGTTGCACCTTGTTCTGCAATTTCTTTTTAGCCCTATGTCTGCAGGCTAGCACACTAAACTTTGATGGTGACCATCATGAACATAATATCTGCTAAACATCAGCATGTTAGCATTGACAATTTGTGCATGTTAGCATTATGCTCAAGCATAGTCTCACAGAGCTGCTAGCATGGCTGAAACTTCTTCTCCTTCTTGATTTTTGACCTTTTTCTTGTGGATACAGTCTGGAAGACATATTGTATTGTGCTGAAGCACTTTTTAAAAAAAATAACATCCACTTTACTGTATGAGCATGAGGTATCTGCTGTTTTAGAAACACCACAGTGAATCTGTGATAGTTTCGCTTGCCAAACATCAAACTAATAGAGCACAATGACTGACTCAATCATGCATTAGCTCCAAAATCATAGTGTCTAATTTTCTATAAATTATTTACTCAACAGTATACTCGGACAGGGGAAGGAGAGAAGCGAAAGGAAGTGAGTAATAAGGACAGCAAAACAAACCAGGCAGAGGCCTATAAAAATACAGCTTCTTCCTCTCAACAGCCCCCTCCTTGAGATGCAGATCATCCGTGATCACCTGATAGTTCCGGACACAGGGAGGGCTAAGCTCTCGTCAACCTCTCAGAGACAACCTAGCAACCTCCCTACTCTTCTTATCCCTCTGGACACCCACACACTGCGTCTCTCTTCTTTGCCACCTCCCCCAGGCCTCCCACCCAGACCCTCAGTCCTTGGAGAAGACCCCAGGCCAACGGTGAACAAGGGGCTCCTGAATGGGGCCTGGACTGGCCTTTGTCTGGCCCCACTGCAGAGTCCCTTTATTTACACAGTCTTTAACGCTGTATGTTTTCTTGTCTCTTAATTGCATTGGCCTTTGGTGCCCCTTGGTCAATCAATACCATCTCTCCAATGACATCAGCAACTCTATTCAACAAGGCCCTTCCAGGTGATGGGTGTATCGTGGGAGAGCTGGTGGGAAAAGGCCTTGTAAATACCCTCCTTCCTCACATCACTGACCTTAACCATTTATTTATGTATTCATGTCTATGTTTCCCAACATGACATACATGTAATAGCACACCACGTCCGTACTATCTATCCATATTCAACCCCATGCGCCTTTGTTAATTCCCAATGGATGCACTCATGCGATTTTTGGCAAGAGGGTGTGTCTCTTCAGCTGCAGGCTTAGCACTCTGGTGTCCATAGGTGAGCTCACTGCATGATAAGTCCGGCTGATGTGACAATCAGTGCCATCAAAACAATTTTGCCGACCCTTGACTCTCGAGGAGAGCGGGAGAAAGAGGGAGTTGACATGCCTTTACCAATCCTGAGTGCGTGTGACCAAGCACATTAATCATAAGAGGTCTAACCCTCTCCTGTGTCCAATTCAGCGATGATTCTCTAGTGCGGCACCATGGCAATGTTTAGACAGAGCCGGACATAATTATCTTTTTGTGTACTTTAATAAGGAGACATCCGAGTGTTCAGACGACAGGGGCACACACACCACAAAACTGCCGTACAGTGATATTATCCCCTTCATTCCATGTAATTAAAACATAAATAATTAAAAGGCACTAACTAACATAACTGGTATGCAAATTTGACGATTTAGTGAGTTGAAGAACACAGGGATTTTTTTTTGCCAAATGGGGACCATTTAAAGTTGACCTTTGGAAATGTTATTTTGAATGCAATGTGATGGTGCTGTTTAATTTGAAGAGGTACTTATCTCAAAGTCAACATCTTACTTCTGTTTTCCTGACGCACACTCAGTCACCATATATTAGGCAGTAGCCTGGCAACCACAAGAGTAGAGCCGTACCAAATGGATATGTTTGCAGTATGACAGGCCCGGTGTGCTCCTCACCGCTGACCCCGCCTGCCATTTTGTTTCTGTCCTGCGAAGGTGTCAGTGATAAACGTTACCTTGTCTCAGCAGGTGTGCCTGGATGGAGGGCCCTGTCGCACGGAGGGGGTCACCAACCCCACAGTGTTTCCCCCATTTATTTGAATAATGGCCCATTAGGACGGCTGGATATCCAATGTTAAAGTAGCTGTATGTGTCTCCTACATAAAAGACATAATTACCTGAGAGAGGGAGGATGTGTTGGTGCACACTTTTCCTCAGCTGGGGCTCCAGAGCTCAGCATGGACACACACTCTTGCCATTAGGTGGCGACAGAGAGAGGTGTACCCAGTGAAGGCCCTGGCCATGGCTTGCACACAAACACCACCACAACTGCTGCATAAACAAACTGCACAGCCAAACCGAGTCAAGAAGTGAATGTCTGAAAAGGCACCCGTGAAAATACAGTTAAAACTCTGACATATTAGCATATTTAAAGGCAATCAAACAGTGTATTGAGGATTTCCAACTTGGTGTTGAGTTTAGACATCATCGCAGCTTGTCCTTTTTTTGAGTCAGGGAGCACTTATTCATGTTTCAATTCAAATTTATTCAAATAGGCGATAGAACCTTCATTCAGTTTCCAGAGTGAAGGTTTCTCTAAAACTGCAGTATGTGTCTTTTAAACTATTTTCAGGCAATTACTGTTCTCATTGAATTGCATAGTATCATGGTGAACAGAGAGTGGGCAATTTGTAAACCTTTGGCTTGCTGAGAGATAGAGTTGTCCTTTTCGGTCGGCATTGTGGCTCCTTTTGCCTTTCATAATTCTAGTTCAAGAGAGACTTGCCATGCAGTCAATGGAAATGTGGATTGGAAATTTGGAGTGGTATTTATATGAACCAAAAAGATTGCCAATTAAGGATGAGTTCTTTATCATTTATTTGCCCTTGGGGTTTTATTCCTCAATTGCTATCACCATATAAAAGCATCCTTTTAGCACAAAGAATAGAAGCCCATTTTCGTGACCTCCTCTAATGCATTTCCATCCATCTTCACTGCCTCGAAAAAAGTTTTCACCTCTCCACAAAACATGTTAATTGCCATCGTGGCCCAGTATAAAGAAAATATCTACACGTTAATTATCCAAATATGTTGGCAACCCATCTGCAGACAGCTCATTGAAATTACTAAATTGTGTTTTCTCCTTTTCGTCTTTCATTTTGGACACATTGTTAATCAAAAGGCTTCAAAAATGTGCAGATGGGTAATCCTTGTGTCTGCAAGGAGCAGCCTGGTTCAAGGTGAGTGTTTCATGCCCCTAAGCCCTTCTGTTTCTCTCCATTGTGCTGTTACATATCCTGATGGGATGTTCACCGTACTCCAATAGGGACTTTCCTTGCACAAATGCAGACGCACACACAGAAACTCCCGCAGTGCTAAGCATGCACGTACACTGCTTCAGATTCAACTATACACACACCTACTCACAGCAAAGCTTGGCCTTCACTGTGTAATACTGGTCATTATTAATGTAATTACTTATTTTAGTGCGATTTTTCTTTTCTTTTTTTTTTGCCGAGCACATGTATTCCTGCTCAGCACTGTGGAACCAACATTAATGTGGAAATTATCACCTCAAAGAGCTGCACAGCGTCGCTACAAGAACAAATCCTTAACCTCTGTAGTTTTATGAGGTAAAATAGTTGGGAATCACTCGATGGTGGTGAAAAACATTCGCATTGTGTTTTCAGTAACTTGCTATCTTTTAAAGAAATAATTTATCATCATGACAGCCTTGGTCCAAATTACCTTTAGTAATTGATAATATTTAATCTCCCTTTGATTACAGCATTTCATTAGATACTTACTCATTAATGAGCGAGTATGATTAAACATACAGCTGTTGTAAAAGTGAGACTGAGGTAGTTTTTTAAAAGTTATGGAGGCTGGTTACGAATAATTAGTTCTTCAGTATGTGTTTGGATAAAAAATACATTTCGAAAATAATATTTTTCAATTGTCAGTACTGAATAATTATCGGCAGGTAATGGGACATTTATGTTATTGTGTATTATTTTGAACTTGTAGCCGATGAATTATGGTCCAATAATACACAGCCAGCTTGTTTTCAATAACTTAACAATCAAACAACCTGCACACTCCCATACAGTAAGTGGCGGTATGCAACTTTAAAGTTGGTTTACGATCATATTGACATGTCGGATTCGACAGTTTGTCAAACATTTTATTTCAATTTTAACACAAAATGCTCTATAATAGCCAAAGTTTTTCAAAGTTTTTTACTTTAGAAGAAGAAATACATTAGTCAGATCTGGGTTTTTTGTGCTAACAAGAGTGACGTAAGTTATATTTGTTTACGTCAGAGTTATGGAATATCAAATCATGCATCTGAGCCTTTTTTTTACCCTTAAGTCTGCATAAACTACAGGTTATGAACTTCTTTGTATGGGGTGTCATATTGGTATCGCCCATGACAAGCAGGTAATTACATTATGATATTGGCTGAATAAAATAAAATCCTGCATCCTTAATATTATCTATTGTGCTGCAAGTCGTCCTTTGCTCCAAAACGTTGGGCAAGACAAAAAAACTCTTCATGCAGTGAGGGTGTTTGGACATTAAGACCAATAAACTTGTCCATCTTCTGTATGTTTTCTGATTAAGATGCAATATCTCTTCAAAAACATGGCACAATTCTTCACCTTTTGTCGGTAGAGTAGCATGTGAAACTATACCGGTTGTTACTACCAAGAACTAAACTTCCACAATAATCCATAAATTAATTCGCAGTACTCTCGGTTGACTTCAGGGGCCCAGGTTGATGCATGTGAATTATTCAAACATTAAACATTAAATGGATTTCTTCAGCTCTCAATGCAAATCATTTTTCAATGAGGCTTTGAAATGACACCACACTGTGCCCTCTACATGTTGAATCCAGACGTCCTTACTACTTCACAGCAGAAGAAAAAACCGAATCATAAAGTTCTCGGATGTATCTTCAATGCTGCATTCAGGTTCAGGGCTGCAGAGAACGCAGTGTTAAGGGGTCAGTGTATTTCATACGGCTGTATGATATATATATGATATTCACTATCATGCTGAGTCCCAAGGTAAAGTGGCTGAACAGCCAAATGTCACAAAACATGGCAGTGATGATTTTTGCTTCTGATTTCTGTCACTTGTTGTAAGGACATGTGGAGATTTCTGTCTAAAGAAAGAACCAACAATAACAATAATTTGTCCTCCTGATAAAACTGTAAGCTTTCCTGAATAGGGTCTGCCACAGGATCTTACATACATTTTTTTCAGCAAGATACATTTGTAAAAAAAAAAAAAAAAATGTCCTTGAGACATGCCTCCTCCGATTCAACATGTTTTGTCCATGCAGTACCATTCAAATACGAGAGTTATATTCTTCCTTCCCTACTTCACTGTGGACCTACTGCTGAAGGCAACAGTCGATATCCTTGCAAAGCCTTTGAATCTTTGCTCTGTGCAGCTGGAGCAAAGGCAAGGACGAGCTCGCCCATCTTGCAATGATCTGTCCTTGACTCCTGCTACCATTTATTGTTTCAAAAGATGGAAGAGGTCTTGAAAGACTAAAGCAACCTAATCATTGCCCTCTGCAATTCTTGAGTTCTCCCGTTTTTTCTTCTTCTTCTTCAAATTCACTCTGGAATCAATCAGCACTAGCTGGCTACCTTGAGAAGCAACCCTTCCATTTTTAGGTGTGTTGCTCTTCACTTTGTGGTTGTTGTTTTTTTTTTTTACCACATGATTTGGTTCTCCAGCCGTCTCAAAGACCTCTCCAAGCAAAGAAAGCGCTTTACTGTTGAAGTGGTCACAACTGTGATTTGATACAGCTCTTCTGGCTTCACCTTGGATGATGGCTATTGTCCAGAGTGATGGAAGCGATCCTGCCAGGTGACCTTCTTGCTTATTACTCGAGACCTGTAAACCTTTCATACTCCTGGCTATGGAAGAAGTAAACAGCCTCGCTGTACTTGCTTCACAATTAGTTCGCAGTAATTTATCATGTGGGAGGGAGAAGTTCTTCTTGCTCTGTGGATATCAGCTGTCTTTTCTGATAGTACCTGACTCTGTCGACATATAGTTAAGTGAAAAGTTTGATGGGGTCAATTCTCCATTATTATTTGAAGCTCAGAGCTTTTTCAAGTGCGTGACCTTGACTGGGGCCGTTTGTTTTGTGCCCACATGCCACAGAGGCTAAAAATGCTTCCAGAATGCATCCGCTAAGTACTGTGTTTTTGGCCCTTAGCCTCGGCAGCAGGGTTTACAAACAGCTATATGGCTCTTCAAGGCCGAGCGCTGGCCTTGCACCAGATGCTTAGCACTGGAAAAGAGGTATCCACACCTAAAGTTATTCATGTCAAGTAATGCTCACAAAACCATTCCATGCAATCCATAAATCTGATATTTTAATGGAAATACCAGGCGATTCATGAGTGCTCTAAAGGAACTTTTTTTCTCTGACACAGCTCACCATGTTCACACTATTTGTTCCCTCTCTTCCTTTTCTCCTCTTCAGCACTTAATATAACAGGGCAAAAATGTTGAGGCCGATCGCCCTACACTCCAAAGCTCCTCAAATCCACAATGCACTGTTGTCATTTAAGAAATGTTAATATTCAGCCGTGTGCTAGAATTGGGCACTTTGTTGGAAAACAGCTCATCTCCTCTTACTTTGCTTCACATCTCTTGAAGGGCTAAAAACACCCATTCACTCGCCTTAACACTAAAGGACCTGGCTGATCAAATGCTAAACCTTTCTAAGTGAGGGAAAAAAAAATTTGCTAAGCCTTTCCACATTGATAGGACTGGCCATCATCAGTCTCCACCAGTACAAGTGAGCCCCTCAGGTTTAATCAAACTTTTTTTTCAAAGTGTATCTTCCATGAAAATCAAGCCCAGTCTCTGTGGCATTTGTGTGTGGAGAAGCTCTCCCTCTCTTGAGTGGTCGATACATTAAAACTTGAACTGATTGATTTCAGAATGCCAGTGCCATCAGTGTCCTTACGCCGCCGTTAACTACATCTGAAGTATGTTAGTCATCAAGCTTTAGGCCAGGGATTGATAATAGCTTGACCGCCAGGGCCTATCTTACCCATCCTTTTCAGGAGACCTTGTATTTAGCACCCAGAGCACTTGTGGCAAATCTCAAACAGGCACAAGAGTATTCACAGCGCGGCTGAGTGGAAAGCTTTCTCTCATTCGTCTGCACCTCATGAATACATTCCAACTCTAACTAACTACTTTGCCTTAATGTGGAATTTCAAACGAGGTATGAGGCCAATTTATTTATTTGTATTCTCCGCATCTTAGCAATACTCTTGAGCACAGCGATGGCAGCGAGGATAATCTCTGTCTTTCATCAGCAAAGTGGCCCTGCACAAAAAACCCATCAGTAATGTATTCTCTATTGATTGATGGTCGCTCCTGCACTACTAGGCAACACCATTATTATCATGCATAGATTCCACACTGCCCACAATAAAATCATTGTCTTGATTTAAGTCATCCACCTCCCCCCCGAGGTGTCATAATAGCACAACTGGTGTTTGCCTGTTTTCTTCCCCAACAATTACTATCATCGTGTTTACACCGAGCACATATTCTCACAGTCTCTGACACAGGAGAGGAGCTTTTCTATAGTGTGCGTGCAACAGGTGTAAATAAATGTGGTTTCATACGCTTTTGTAAGGACAGCGGTTGAATAAAATGTAGTTATTTTGTGTTTAACTAATCATGTTGGAGGAAATAAGACATGGAGAAGAAGAACCTGCATTTTTCTTTTCTTTTCTCTCTACAAACATCCTCATATCATCTCCATACGCCTGCAAGCTTTTATTGTCACACATACTTATATTTATTACTTATGTTTAATTATATATTATGTATGTTGTTTTAAACAGATTTGTATCTTAAATAAATGTTGATTAAAGATGATCCAGTGATTAATTTCTAGTACACAAAGTGTGATTTTTATCTATTTATTCTATTTTTAATTAACTTCAACATTTTTAACTATATCCAAAAGTATATTACATGATATAAATGATCCTAAAACATATAAAATATTTTATTTTTCAGATCTATGCAATGCATACACACAAATATACACAAATTAATAACTATTATTATTTATCTGTATTATTAATGTGTGTTTTTGCACATTTAGATGCCTCTGAACAGAGATTTTTGAGTTTCTAAGAGTAATTTTCTGCCTCAGCCTGCGCTGATTAACGTGGCCTCAGCTCACACAGTAGCTGCTGCTCCCAGTGTCGAAACATGTGGATCCATGTCGCAAACATTACGCGTTAGTGGTCCGCCTCTTGGGAGATGCCCGAATCATTGTGAATCACTGTGACCTTGGTTATCAATCATTGTATCAGGGGGTATCTAATGTAAACGCAACTGTGGCGTGGATAACATGCCACATCTGCTCTTTGGACAGCGCTGCTTCTTGGTTACCAAGCGATTTATTAGAGAGCCCTGTGTGTGTGGGGGAATAATAGGTGGCAGTATAAAGATCAACCGGCAGCTCTTCCATAGGCGTACACTTATCTCTCGAACAGCCTGTTGTGACATTATCACTTATTATACTGCGGATAGTTTCGTGTCCCCAAAACATCCCAAAGAGAGCCAAACTCGCAGTGCGGGGTTAAAAGCACCGTGCGCGCGGGGCTGTGTTTGCGCTCAAGACCAATTTATTGCCGATGAACATATGGCCAATATTTTTCCTCACGTCATAGCAAGGGGGGAAAACAAACACCATGCAATGTTAGCCAGTCAGCAAGAGCAGAGCCACTTGGCCAGCTATGCAAACGCTCTTGGACAATATGAGAAGAGGAGCACTTGCTTTCTGGGTATATAAACCACATCAGGCTTATCTCTGCACGCACTCCTGACTCCCATTTGGAGATATTTCATTAACTCTGCGCGCTGTCTTAACGCTGGCAACACATCCAGCCCCCCTCCAGTCTAGGTAAGCAGTCAGTTTGGATACACTATTTTTTTTATGCTTGTTTTCTTTCTACTGCTTATATTACGCGCTTCTTAGTCCTTGAGTGTAGGATGACCCTGATCTTTTTTATATATACATATATATTAACGCTGTTTGGAATAGATTATTCAGAGTGTAGGCCTGCGCGTGTTTAAGCCAGTTGGTGACCATTACGCACATTATCTGTGCACTCTGAGCGTGGCCTACACATGAATTCATGTACTTTAATACTTGGAAATGTGTAAAATATTAATTGTAAACTAATCAGAGAAGTTTTCAGAAGAACTCAAAATCACACATAAAAGGTGCGCTCACACCAAACACACGTCATTTACAAAACAAACGTGTGTATCTGGATGTAAGATGATAATGGATGAAGACAGTCTGCAGATAAAGTATCAAAAAACTTCATATTCCTTCTAACATAGCACGTGTTTAATTCCTCTGCCTATATTCGTAGCATTATTGGCTAATATAAGTTGTCTAATTGGGTGCACACAATGCGCACCCCCTGTTGTTTCTTAAATGTGCCGGTAGAGACCGCTAGAGCTCTACAGATGTCAACAGCTGTTAATGTTATTACTGCACTCACACACAGGCTGCCTAACAAGGAGGACAACTTGTCTGTACTTGTGTCATCTAGAGCGGAGCAGATCAGGTTCTCCTGAAGAGGATGATTTATTTATTTATTTGCACGCTTATTTATTTATTCATAAATCTGTTTCTACACATTTACAAATAATCACCCCCCTTTTTTGTATTTATCTGAAGAAGTCCCAGAGACTTAAGCCATTTCTCCCTCCTCCCCTGCCAATGTCAGCGCGATACTGAAAATGGGAAGTGATTAAAAAATAATAAACCCCCTTTTTAAGCAATTCGTCTTACACAGGAAAAAAAGATTAAGGCGAATGGCACAGTGTGGCATGAAATTCAGCGTTACAAATAAACTGGTGGTTTAACAAATGAAGGCATCTCCTCGGGCCATGGGCGCAGTGCTATAATCTCGCCGTGACATGTTTAATCATTAGAGGAAAGGAGACGAATAAAGACTTTTGCCCGCGAGGGAAAGGTGGCTGGATTTCTGTTAAAAAGAAAAAAAATCCCAAAATGATTTCTACCCTGAAGCCAAGTCTCCCCGGGCCATGGCTTAGCCCCCATAATAAATAAACCGGACCCGCTTTACCTGCATATCATATATAGGCTTTTAATCATAGAGGGAGGAAATCGGTCTTGTCACTCTGTACATTTATCATGTGCACCCTGAGGCAGAAGGGGTTACCTTTATCAAAGACTAACTCCCTGCCTGAGGCATCCAAACACGCTGAAATTCAGCGATTAAAAGGAGGGAATGATCAGCATTATTATGGATTCTCCTGCGGCATTCTTATTTGTGCATTCAATCGAAAGATTTATTTAATCAAGAATATAAAAAGCTCTTTCTTCACTTATTTGGGAACAATCGTGGGCATGAATTTTTAGGAGGGAATTATAATTAATCAGACGGGGCCCGTTTTTTGGGGTTCATCCGAAAAATTAATTGTTTTTGGATGAGTCCATTCTGCTGTACGTTTGATTGCAAAGCTGGGGATCAGAAAAAAAAAATGTAACGAGCTTTAATAATGAGCCAGTCAGCTCTGTTGCTTATAATATTAAAATGGGAGCACTGGCGAAACTGGTGATAGCATAATTATATATCACATAAAAAGGGGTTTGTGCGTACTTTGCACTTTTACGCACAAAAAGTCAAAAGAGAAACACTATTATAATGCATCGTTTTCCAGTCAGATCTGCAGATTTAGTGTCAGCTGAACTCAAATAAAGCGGGTGATGGGAAGCAGCAGCCCTGCGCCCCGTATTGTCCTTTAAATCCTGATGCATCTGCAGCTCAGAGGCCCTTCTTTACTCCCATCTTCTCTCTGGTTTAACACCCCCAACACACACACATTTCACAGCAGACACACAGAGGATTGAGGGTGATTTAGCCACGGAGAGGGAAAAGCACTGGAAACATATTTACAACCACAAATCAACTTTTTTAAGTTGGTTAAAAACGGGATGTGCCATTTTTTCTACCACTTAAAAATGAAGAAAACAACACTAAAATAATGGCATGAATATTAAATAATAAATAAGAAGAGAAATCAGTATTTATGTAACGTAAACTTATTATATAATATTTATAATTTGGTTATATTTATGATAATAATAATATTATAATTATGCAATCTTAATCCTGTAGAAAAAAGACCCTCAAAACCTGGCATGGATTTTTACACCAATTGAATTCTGCATTTTTGTACATAACTGCAGCCTGAACGCATCCTGATCAGGTTTACTGGGCTGTAAACATTTCCCGGTGCTGGTCCCGTTAACTCGTCCCGCTCTGCAACAACAGTCTGCACACTGGCCACTGTCAGAGTGAAAAGGCACGCGGCCTGTTTGAACTACCTGTGAAAGTAAACAGGTAAACACAGAGCGATAGGCTCTCCAAGTGGAGTACGTCCACTTAGCCTGTGCACATTTACCTCTTCTTGCCGAAACCCTCGGCTCAATTGATCAAATAGTACATCCCCAGCAACTGGCCTCAGTCTGCAGCCCAGTGCGCTCCCATGCACCGTCACCAAACCTACTGTGACTTCCCCCCCTTGTCACCGTGCCACACGCAGCCCAGGCACAGCAGAATGACACGGGTGATAAGCCTGCGTGCTCTAACACACCCTGATTCAGCTCCACACACTAAATAAGTGTGAGTGAAATAATGTCCTGCATGGGCCCAAAGTGAGTTTTCCTGATGAGATGCGCACAGAGGCTACAGCCCGGGCCATTCCTCCGCGCTGCGTAAAGCTCTCTGGGTGTCTGCTGCGGGCTGGATGTCCCTTCACATGTCGGATTTAGCTGTGGATCAGGTCAGTAACCTCTCTCTCCCTTATAGAGGCTCAGGCGCTGCTCCAGTTTGTCCATATAGCTCGTTCAGCTCAATGGAGCCTTTGTGGGATGTGGAGACTTGTGATTAATTCTGCCAGTCTGGTGGAATATTTACCTCAGGCCTACATGTCAGGTGCACAGAAACCTCAGAAAATGTCTTATAAAGACAACCTGCAAATAACATAACGACAGTGTTCATAATAATGTTTGAAATCGAATTGTATTTGTACAATTCTGCTATTAGTGATGGAAAAAATACAATATAATAATAACAATAATTATAATAATTATTATTGTTATTATTAGATCATAATATTAGCAATACACTATAATAATAATGAAAATAATAATTTAAAAATAATAATATTATAAACGTTTATGGGGAAAGTGCTGCCGTCAATTTAATGTAATTTTAATTCAACAATCTACAAGAAACTAAAAGACACAATAGTTCCTGGCTTTTCTTCAACAAGGAGACACACTACTGTGTGTGTGTGTGTGTGCGTGTGTGTATGTGTGTGCGCTGAGATGAAGGACTTTCCTTAATATTGTGGAAGGATCCAGGAATTGAATGAAGAGATAGTCCATTGAAAGCAGTTGAATGCCATGACAACTAGGAACAACCTCAGATTTATTCCAAACAGTTAGAAAGCATTGTGCACGGGGCGTCAATCATCTATTATTTCGCCCCCTGAAATAAATGCAAAAACTGCGGCCGGACAAAAGCTTCCAACAGGAGCCGGACATTTGTCTACATTTCCCCCATTGTCTGCAGCTTAGCAATCGGTTTGTATTTGTGTTTGCCCGGGTCCGACCACCCAGGATGCGCAGAGGACTCGCTTAAAAAACGTGAAAC
Source organism: Serranus cabrilla (assembly GCA_903364295.1). Lineage (NCBI taxonomy): Eukaryota > Metazoa > Chordata > Actinopteri > Perciformes > Serranidae > Serranus > Serranus cabrilla. The sequence goes on along the minus strand of CAFUXE010000051.1, from coordinate 288,096 downwards.
ATTGTCACCCACATCACATACTGGATAGGAGGCAGAGGGAGGAGAACGAAAGGGAAAGTCTTGAAGGGGAGGAAAATAAAGTAACCAACAATGGTACTCGGATTTCCACAGAAAAAAAGCAAGATGGAGCACTTTAGAGGGGGCTCTACACACGCAGAAAACAAATATTAGGATGCGCTGCCATCATGGAGCTGGGGAGATTTATTGAGGAAAAAATGCAAAAGAAAAATAGAATTTTTACTCGTATAATTGCATGATAAAGTATGCAGAAATATGTATGCATAAAGTGAGAAAACGCGGATTTAGGCCTATTGTTTTTATAATTATTTTATTATTATAAGCCTGCAAATATCTACTTTAAACATTGGCTTGTATCACCATTATCATCATTATTATTATTTAAAAAATGTGTTTTTATTATTATTATTACTACTACTAATGTATAATTATTATTGATGGCTCTATTTGTTATCAGCATCACATTAGGATAGGCCTACTGTCTTAAATACTTGCTTAGCGTTTTCAAACAAACAGAGTCCTGCTTCAGTTTCAACACAGCCTCTTGTCCTTAAGCCCTGGCAAAAATATTGACACAAAAGGTTTACATAAATTATCCCGAATATTTGAACAATAGCCGCTCATCCTCGTGGTTCCCATCGCTAAAAATATAAAAATGAGGAAAATGTATTTTAAAAAAATAAAAAAAACGTGTGGATATATTTGTGAGAAAAGTAAAAAGGCTTCAGTGGAGCAATTTGTTAAAACGGGCTTTTTAAGTATTGTGAGTATAAAGCTACTTGGAGGTTCTTTGTATGTAAATAGGGTGTAAAAAAGGCCCTCCCCGTCTTTGTAATTAATTGACACGTTATACCACTCATCATGCTCTGAAGCACCAATGGTAGAGGCTCGGATCTCCCCAAAACCCACAATTTCACATCTGCAAACACTGTCTTCATCCACTTGACTCCTAAGACCCGCCCACACGTGGCCAACCTTTCGCGTGTTTTAATGCTTTTTCACTGCAGGTTCATGTGTTGAGACCAACCTTATATGGACTGATCGGACAAGGTAATGGCTTATTTCCCTCTAGCACCCAGCAGTAGCACAGTATCCATGAGCCACATATAGCACTTCAGCCACTTTGGCATTCTTCCTGGACTTACAGACACTGAATCCACTGCTCCTTGCTTAGGCAATGGTTATCCACAGTGGCTGCTTTCACTGTACTTCAGCGTAGAGCGACTCTTACTCATCCTATTTTTCCTGAAACATCGCCTCTGCTTCTTCTTTTTTTTTCTTCTCTCTTCTCCTTCTTTCCCCAAAAAACAGCGGATTGTCCGAAAAGCTGGTGCAGCAACTTTTCCCTGCATATTTCCCCCCCACCAGAATATGTCGTTGACCAACACAAAGACGGGCTTTTCTGTAAAGGACATTTTGGACCTTCCTGACACAAATGACGAAGAAGGATCTATCACCGGAGCGGAGGAGGACACGGAGGGCTCGGAGACCACATCCACGACAAAAACCACTGGAGTTTTGGTGCAAAGTCCTCTAGAAAACGTTCAAAATCTGCCTTTAAAGAACCCCTTTTATGACAGTAGTGACAATCCTTACACACGATGGCTTGCTACTACGGACAGTATTCAATATTCATGTAAGTAGAGTCTAAGAATCCGTCTTGGTCTTGTTTATAATGACTTGTGTGATATTTCCAAGCTATGCGGTGACATTAAGCCATAATTGATGGCATGCAGCCTCCTATCCCACCCTAACGATGCCCTTGGGTGGCGTGCAGCATTCATCTTTATGCACCGTGCACTGCTGCGCTCGTCTTGAGGCGTTTACAGCTCAACAAAATGCATGCAGTGTTTAGGCTCTTTGCATTGTAAGAATTTGATCGATAAAGCGCCGTGGAAGAGAAAAACACACACACGGGGGATGTAAGTTATTCAGAGTATAAGCACGGTGTGAAATATAAGACTGCATTCTGTGGGGATTTACAGCCACACAATGCACCTTTTAATGCTTCACTGACTCGCTCTGATGGGGACATTGGGGCTCAAGAATATTTTTCCCCCATTTTTACGCCAAAGAGTTCAAATTAGCCAAAAAAAAATGGCTCGTTGTTTTTTAATTCAGCCGCGTTTCTGTGTTAAAAATGTTGTGCGTAATCCTGCACAAGCATTAACAGGTTATTTGTCTTATTACGCAGCAGCATAATTACCAATGCAAAGTTTTGATGGATGATTCTGTGGCTTGTTCTTGTGATAAATGTCCCTTGGAACTTTACAACATAACAATTTGACAGTGTTTCTCCCGTTTCTTGCCGCAGTGCACGGTCTATCCGCCAGCTCTCAGGACTCGGCCAAGTCCCCGGAGCCGTCCGCGGACGACGAATCGCCGGACAACGACAAGGAAACTTCCAGCAGCGGCGGCAGCGACTCCGGCAAGAAGCGGAAAAGGAGGGTGTTGTTTTCCAAGGCGCAGACCTACGAGCTGGAGCGCCGCTTCAGGCAGCAGAGGTACCTGTCCGCCCCGGAGAGGGAGCACCTGGCCAGCCTGATCCGCCTCACCCCGACCCAAGTGAAGATCTGGTTCCAGAACCACCGGTATAAGATGAAGAGAGCCCGGGCCGAGAAAGGTATGGAAGTGACCCATCTCCCTTCTCCCAGGCGGGTGGCCGTGCCCGTCTTAGTCAGGGATGGAAAGCCTTGTCACACTCTTAAAGCTCAGGACTTGGCGGCCACTTTTCAGGCCGGGATCCCCTTCTCGGCTTATAGTGCCCAGTCGCTCCAACACATGCAGTATAACGCGCAGTACAGCGCCGCGGCCACGCCACAGTTCCCAGCACATCACTTGGTGCAAACGCAACAGTGGACTTGGTGAGAGAAATTATAGAGACTTGTCTTGGAGGCACGATAGGGAGTTTCACCACAAAGCAAAGAAAAAAATAAAACACAAAAACAAAAGACTTTTCATTTTTGCAGCTTGACTCATATATATACTACCATTTTTATTCGGGGCTCATGTGTGCGCCGTGTTTACATGTTTTCGTTAAGAGAACTGGGTCCGAACCTCTCCCTTATAGATTTTATTAAGAATGTCAATGCTCTTCTTGTGAAAATTTTTTGTAAAGTATGTTGTGTGTTGGTTGTAGAGATGTTTTCCTCTCTTTTATTTTTTTTTCTTTTGTCCCTTCGTGTTATTATCAGCACGTACGAACCACTTTATAATTATAGAAATTTTAATTTCTTGCTTCTTTTATGGACCGAAAAAATATTTATGGCCATGAATAAACACTGGCAACTTTGCAGCTATTTTTCCTTTTGTTTTTATTTCCTGTAAATATTTTGTGGCAAATGTTTGAGAGCTTTCGAGTGCGTAAAGCAGAATATCGGCCTCTATATATATATTGACACA
>CAFUXE010000051.1:194288-260839 GCA_903364295.1 Serranus cabrilla | reverse complement strand
GAGCGTGAATCTGGATGTACACGTATTTTATTTTATTTTTATTTTAAAGTTATGATATTTAGGACGAGCGCAATTTTGGTGATAAAATTAAAATATGCTTTTATTATCTATATTTCTTTTCAACATGTCAGATTGTTCAAAAAATGTTTTTAAACTTCAGAGTAAAATATGTTGAACAAAAACACACTTGTTGTTATAATTTAATTACTAAATGTATCACAAATATAATTTTTAAAAATGATTTTCAAAGAAAGTTAAAACAATGTATGCAGTGTTATTTTAATTTTAAATAACAGTGATGTTATTTTCTGATGCATTCAATGTTCAAAATACCCAGCAGCACAGTTTATTTTTTTCCCACACACACACACGCATACACTGTGTGCACACACACACACCAGCCTCATTCTGATCAATCTCTTTAGAAGATGAATGATTTGTGCAAACAAACTCCAAAGTGTTTAAGGTCATCACTTAGCATCAGTGTCGCTTCCCCTTTGCTTCTGTCCTCCAAACCCTTTTTTTTTTAACACCAGCAGTGTCTGATAATAGGATCTAACATTTCATTTCCTGTGGTCATTTAAACACGTTTGGAAATTACTTCTCAATCCCCTTTGCTGATGACACCCTGTGATGATGATGATGATGATGATGATGGCTATCAGTGTGTCTCATTGGAGACCTTGGAGAGCCCCCATTTCCAACCCCTTCACATACCTGGCAGCTGTATGTATATGTGCTATCATCCCCACACTCGAAGGAAGCATCAGAGCCAATATGCACCTGACATTTGGAATTGAGCGCGACAAACTCCATCAGAAGGGAGTTTGATAAGAGCATTAAAAAGAGAAATGCATTCCACAATATACACTTTGATGCTGCAAGGTGTTCCTGATAGATTTTGTGTCCAAATTGAGGGCACGAATGAGCTGTCAACAAAGATTCTGATGGTGTACCACATGAAATGAAAGTGGAGGTGAAGCCATTCTTTTCTCTTTTCAATAGCCATAGTTATGGCGCACTAATAGGCTATGCTTGGTAATCACTGGCTATTGTGCCTGTTGCTTCTCTCAGTTTATTGGGAGGTACCTCTCTTTGTAAGGATATATGAGACAGGCTGGGCACTGTAATTGGTGCTGGCATCATCATTTGTGTCTGGAAAGTTTTTGCAGCCGCCGCTGCTGTGTGGTGTCACATCCATGTTGAAGAACATGCACACACACACACATGTGCACATGCATGCAGAAATAGACACGAATGAAACATCCAAATGAGGCACACTTATAGAAAAATTGCCTCTCACACACACGGCGGATATTTCCATAGGAGCTGGAAGGCCACATATACTGTCAGCATCCTGCTTGAAGCCGAGGATTAATCTATTTCTGTGATGTTAATTATTTTTTAGATTATTCCCAGGTAATTGCAGGTTGCACTGCATAATGTGAATGTGGAAGGAAGCCTTGCTTCAGACTCTGCACCCCCTCCCTCCCCAGCTCCAACTCCCTTCCTCCCCATTATTCTACTTAATATGTCAGAAGGTCTGATCGCAGAGAAACCTTTTCAGGTCCTATTGATGTGTCCCTCAATTGACCATGGCGACCTAGCAACCTAGAGAGCGCTAATTGGCAAGGGCTTAACATTATTGGCTGCATAGTTTACACAGAAACATAGGCCAAACATATAACCCTCATCATACACAATTCTCTGTTTTTAAGTAAGAAAAGACGGAGGAATTTTTTGTGCTTTTTTACTAAAATAGCAATTAAAACAGTGGAGTCTGGCCTGAGTGGAGAATAGTGGATATGGAATATTTTTCCTCAGGTAAATAAAGAAAAATGTGGCCTCAGTTTACATAGAGGATTTTATATTATTTGTGGTATTTTGTATGGTTCAGTAGATGCATATGGTATGGATACGTCGTGTACAAAGTTTACTCCCACAAATTCCTCCACCTCCTCTCACTTTCCTAGAAATAGTCCCTAATCTTGCCCCATGTGAAATGATTAGAAGAGGCGAGGTCCGCCTTTTCATTTCACTGTGCGAATGAATGCATTGAATTCTGAGAGACACAGAGCGAGATTTTTAATTAGTGTATTGCCCTCGCATTCTGCCAAGGAGAGACAATCTCTCTCCTTTCTGTGACAGACCTGTGCCTGCTGGATGTGTTTGCTTTCCAAAGAATGAGTCACTGCAAGTGTGCAAGTCTTTGCCCCAGGAAGCAAAAAGTTCCCTAATTCCAGTCATTTTCAAAATGGAAAAAATAGCCTGCAAATAATCATCTTCCTACAGAGTGAAAAAAAAACATTTCAAGAAGGTCATAGGACTCTGAAAGCAATTCTCACTCTAATAGATTTCCATGAAATTAAATACATGAAACCACATTTTTACCATTGCCTTTGGTTTGACGATTACATGAACTCAAATGCACATGCACACACACGCACGCACGTGCACGCACACACAATTATATGCAATGCCAGGACTTGCACTGGCTAATTCCATTGCTCACTATGAATACCATTTTAGCAATATGAGGCATTGCAGGGCCAAAGCAACCTTTTGAAGACTATTCACTAATGTCTGTACTAGAGGGGGGTGAAGGATGGAGGACCAGGTNNNATCCCCCCTCCAAGTCCCCCTATGCATGTTATTCAATTCGCTCATAAGTAGTTAGAGAAACTGTTTTCAGTTGCCACTAATAACTACTGACCTCCAGTGACACAGGCCAACAATAGGTTTGTCAGGCCTGAAACGCACAACCAAAGAAGCTGATTAGGAACTCAAGAGGTTTGAAGCAAGAATCAATGGCTGCTCTGTCCTGCCACGGTGCTTCCAGCATGGCACTGATGATTGTGGGACCTCCATTAGTTATGCCTCATTAAGTCCCACAAACTCTTCTTTAAGAAAATTAGTTTAGGCAATTCCAAAATCTATTACGGCCGTGGAGCCCCTACTGAGGTGCCACAGTGTTTAGACTCCGGGACAGGAGGGGATGGAGAAAGACCTGCTTCACTGTGTGATGCTAAACACATCGCACTCAATGTGTTTGTATTACAGCCCGACTGATGTGGGATTTTTGAGGCCGATACCGTTTTTACAGGGGAAAAAATCCCCTGATTACCAATATGGCAGCCAGGATAATAACAGTTTGAGCTGGAATGAAAACACACCTTTACTATGTGGATTGTGCATAGATTTAACATCAATATGATCCTGCAAAGGTCCTCAGAAGGCTTCTTTCTTTAACAAACAGCTAAATATTGATCATTATCATCATATATCGTACATGCAATGCATTCCATTGTCAACTATATCACCGTCTTTCGAGAAGTGCCACATCTTCACTGTCGCTTTTCAGCCTTTGTTAGCAACAAGAATATTTTATTTATCTACCGCTCTGCTGGATAAACTACTGTTTGTGATGATAACACCGTTTCTAAAACAAGTATCATTTCATGTATAATATGCTCTGGAAATAAAGTTTTCATATCTTTGCATATGAGACAGAATATACCAGTATATATATAAATATATATATGTTGAGGTGATATATTGTTTCCTTGCTTTGTTGTCACTGTATTTTAAGCTCAAAACATTGACAGAGGTGTGACCTCGACATTCCTAATCTTATTCTGTTTCTCCTTATTGTACTATTTACAAAACGTGCTGAAAATCCATCAGCAGACACAATGTGTCAGATATTTGACACGTGCATTGAGCCACATCCTCTTTAAAGGAAGCACTTCAAACATTACAAATTATATATCCCCTGCTATGTGAAGCCAGATGCTGATACACTAGCAACACAAGGAATTTAATGTGTTTTTTTTATTACTATCATGTCAAGAATTCAAAAAAAAAAAATGCTTTTATTGAAAATATTTGGCACATTTTTGCCACCACAAAGTGTTGGTGAGTTTATGAATCTGTTTATTATCCAAATACTGAATAAGTAAATTGGACAATGAGTTAACACACTGAAATATCTGACTGTAAAGACCAGTAACCAATATTTTCATGACATGAAGGAAGAGCCTTTCTATAAGTGATTTGTTAGCCATTCAGAATTCTCCTGTACTCTGTTTCTTGTGTCACATTGAAAGGGCCTAACTTGATATAATTATACTTCATCCTTGGAATGGTTTTCACTCTGCCTGAAATGACGGGGGGAAAAAAATCAAGCGTGCATAAAAGACATTTAATCATCACCTCCAGAGAGTTGAAGTGAAAAAGAGTAAGAAATTGATTTTTTTAAAATTCAAAAAATATGAAAAAGACACATTTACAGGACAAAAGAGTTCATCTTTGTCCTTCACAACACTCCTCTTTACTTTTGAACCAGCAAGCAGTTTTCTCCCAGCTCACCGTTGCCACAGTAATGGCCAGCTGCCAGTCTGCGGATTACTGGTTAATAGGGCCAGGGCTGAAGAGCAGTTCAATGAAGGTAGGCAATGGATAAGATCAGTGTGTGTTGGCTCGGGCATAGCTATCTATGTGTGTGTGCCTGTAAGTCTGTGCTACTTTGTTTAATTTCCTTTTGATTGCTTAGTTTCTTTTACAATCTCCTCACAGCGTTAATGTTTATAGATTCAGAGTCGTGCATTTTAATTTGAGATAAACAGGCGAGCATGCTGCAAGCACGTAACACAAAGGGAGTCAGAAATTGTGCAAAAAAATGCTTTGCAAAAAAAAAAAAAAAAATTCAAGGACGCTTTAAACATTCTTGTAAAAAAAAAACGAAAAATGCTCTCAGAACTAGTTAATAGGGGGCAATGATCCAACAGCAAACAGCCAAACATACACACACGCACACACACTGACACACAAATCCACATGAATGGCAAAAGACAACAGAAACAGCCACCACTCAATAGGTACGTCTGTCAAATTAAGCCCAGAAGGACATAATCGTTTCTTCAAATATAACATTCTGTAATCTGCCCCCTCCAAAACACGCAGGCGTCTCAATATAACTGTCCCAGAGGGCCACGGGGGCCAAAGAGGACCACCCACTTTCTTTTCAATTATCATCTTGCAGCAACCTGTCTCCTCTCCAGCATTCAGCAGGAGACACTGACTGCTCTCCAGAGGGAATTACAATTAGACTGCTGTTTGTCCCTCGAATAAACTTCCAGACTGTAGCGGACAATCTCAACTCTGTAGAGCATGTGACCCCGAGGACAAACAGGATTACGCCTCAAATCCCGTGTTCCTTTACGCTCGCCCCCTCGTCCTCTTGAGTCGCTGTGGTCAGGGGGTCTCAGGGTGGAGGCAGGGAAGCTGAATCTAAGTCTGCAAATACACAGTTACCTCAGGTACATCACTGTCACTTCATAGCCATTAAATCCAGTTCTTATATTTTCTACTAGAACATCATTTTCAAAGCTATATGCTACAAAAAAAAGGTTGTTTTCTTCTGGATTATTATTATGAAGTTTGGTTCATTTTGAAGGGGTTAAGATCAGGTTATTGATTTATTATAACCTTTATTTAACCCGGAAAAGAGCTTAAGTTTCTCTTTTCCAAGAGGCCAAGACAGACACAATTATCAGGGTTTCAGACATAAAACAATAATAAAAATAAATAAATAAAGGAATCACAAAATGCTAAAAAATACTTTTTAAAACATGATCTTTATTGCTTTTATAACATAACAGGCCAAAGGCTGGGTCAACAAACAATGTGCAAATACACAGTCACATTAATACCCAGCACTCATCAACATTTGACAGAAATCTTTAACAATAAGGGATAAAAAGGGGCCAAATTAGTCAGTCAAAGGTAAACTTATTTTGATTTAGTTTACGAAAACATAGAGGTTCTCAACCTGGTGGAGAGGTCAACCACATTATACTTCACAAACTTATTATTTAAATATACAACTGTTTACTTTTTCTTTTCTATTTACTTGTGTCATCAACATGTGATGGACCGGCTGCTCAGAAAAAGTGCATTTGTCCACCAACATTGTTCAATTTAGCATCAATGAGCTTTACAGCTTTACAGGAGCTTTCAACAAGCAGTCATTCCTGACCTGACAGGTGCTTGTTAGGGGGCGCAGTCTGATGTAGCAGCTGAGTACTTGATCAAAGATACTGTCCTGCCTCTCAAAGAATGACGCCATATTTAGTTTGTACAGCAGCTTATTATAACCTAAAATCTTTGTTTTGTTGTGGCACCTTCAAGTGGCCATAATAACTGTGATGGAAGTCAAGGTGGATGTGAGGATACACAGTATAAAGAACGATAAAGCCCGGTTAGGATGGGTGGGAGAGATGGTGGAAGCAGACCAGTGTGTGTGTGTGTATCCAGTCAAATCAAAGGTTCTGAATGTGATTTAACTTCAGTGTGTAGCCATTCTACATTGTGTTTAACTTAATAACTCACATCTGGCTGTAGTAATTTTACTCCAAATTACATTTTCTTAAGCTTAAACATTTCGGTACAATTCAAAATATATCTCTTTCATTTTTTAGTTTTCTGTTTTTCCCACAAACTGCATTTACATTGTTTCTAACATTGAAAAAAACGAGGGGGCGTCCCCCTCTTTTCTTCCAGCAGGCCAACATTAGTCTATTATTTACTTGTAACTTGTATCTTCTGTGTATTATCTGTCTGTTAAAACCTCATCAGTGCAAATAACAATCACACTGAGAATCTGTCTCGGGGACACCAATTAGGGCACAATCCACATGGGACAAAGGCTCTGTTTCAGATGGGAGTTACACTGGCCAGTGGATCTGGAGTGTTTATTTGCCCCGCTGTAGCCAGCTGGTCATACGAAGGCACAGAAAGGCTACATTGACTCCACCCTGCAGGGGGTAGTGGCACAGCAAAAGGGAAATGGGACTCTTTTTCAACTCCTGTCTCCACAATGCAGCGCACCCAATCAAAGAGCCCCAGACCCTTTTGTGGGGGTGGTGAGTGGACACAGGAGGGAGGGAGGGAGGGAGGGGGTGAGTTTGGGCTGCCAACCCCTCCTCCTGCCGCTGTCCTGTCTGTGCAGCCAGCCACACTTCACTGCTAATTAGCGGTCAGATCCACTGGCCCCTAATCAGCAGGACATGTTAAAACTGCCCTAATCAGGCCTAATCCTGGCTTTGTGTCACACATACAGCCTTCCCCTGCCTACTTACTGCGTCTGCTGTATTGATTAAGGCATCATTTGGGGATTTGGTGGTCAATACACTGCAATCTGCGCCGGCCCATAGGTGTGCTCTGGATAACGCTGTAGGATGTTGGTCTCAAGAAACTTTAAGCTAAAGCTGCTATATGTAGAATGGTCATATAAACTACAAATGAAGTGGGAAAATACATTTATAATACGTAATTCTAATGACATACACAAGTACACAATATAGAAAAAAGTTGCATGTAAAAAAACACTACATAAGATAATTGAACATATGTACCTCCACACAAGTGGAGCTTCTTTTATCTTATGTATGCAGCTTACATTTAGCTCTCCATATATTGAATTGTATATATTCTGGACAATTCTGTAATAAATAATGCCTTCTGCCTTGTATCCTATTCAGCTTTCTATGCTGTTAGTGTGGTCTATGGATCTACATATAAGTGGATACTGTGTCATTATGAAAATAAAACATGGCTTACAAATGCATTGAGTTGTCTGTGTATATCATCAACATATGGGAAAACACTTTATTTACCGGTAAGGTCACTGGTTTTATTTATAGGAAATGTCCTTCTTTCTCCTTTTCATTGGATATGGATACACACTCTGACATCACAATAGACAATAACCTGAATAATGTACCAGGTTGACAACAATAATCCTCATTTAATGAGAAATATGTTGTGAAAATGGTGTTCTGGAACTTGTTTTTCTAATTCATAAATACCTTTTTACCAGCCATAATGGAGACGCTGGTATTGTCACAATGAATTCTCATAAAAAGGATTCTATGACTTTATTATAAAAAAATAAATGTGACATGTGCTGTTTTCACACGTGTGTCTACAACATATTGTTGATATGTGATGACTGCTGATGCACCTACATTACAATCGCTGTTATAATTGTCAAGAATGCTGCATTAAACACATTAATGCTGGAAAACGGTTCAGTTTAGACATCAGAATCATTTCTTAGATTTCAGGAAAAAAGTACAAAAAAACACTATTTCCAGGAGTAACTTTTTTCCAGTTACTTCCAACTCAGATAGATAGGTCAGTGCCCACCGCCTTCAGATAAAATGCACAAACCAGGTTTCCAATTTATGACAATATAAACCCTTTTTTTGTGGTGATATTAGACTTCCTGAGCATCTTTTGTAGTATAAAGAGCGCAAAGGTCCGTTTAGGGGTGACTGATGTTTGTGTCAAAATTCATAGTTGTTATTTTAAGTTAATGTGTAAATTGACTGCCATGTGTACACACAACATATTCTGCCTAACTGTGTCCAGTAACAGTTATTTTAACCCAAACCTTGTTCCTTTTTTACTAACCTTTAACCAAGTTGTTTTCTTTCCTAACCAAGTAGTTTTAGTGCCCAAATCTACTTGTATGTTTCCTTTAAATATGGGATTTTATTTTAAAAAGCCACTAAGTATGTAACAAGTGGAAAGTGGTCCTGACACGTGCAAAAGAGTGTCATTTTGAAGCACAGAGGCCACTGACCTTTACACAGCAAATGTTTGCATTTGGTGCACAATCAAGATAAAAAAGGTATATTTTCATTTCAGCTACAAAGAAACACTATATCAGTCGCCCATACTGACCTGGTTGTAGTGAAAACTATACCAATGTTTTTGTTTTGCTATGACATAATTGAAAATGCTCCGTCATTCGAGTGTAATAACTACTGTCTTGACTCTTTTGCTAGATTACCGCACAGACAAATTTGTGTCAAAAGGTGTCGTAATTTATCACTTATTCCAGTCTTTTAGTCATTAGCTGGCCGATAGTGTTAATTAGGATGTGATGCACAGACACTCAGAGATGGGTGTGAATAATAAGAAGCTTTTCCTCATGCAGATTATTCCACGATCATTCATGAGTAATGGGCCTGTTGCCAGAGCAGGATGGAAATACAACCGCGAGAAAGTGAAATAAACCAAAACATCTGTCAGAAAATGTAGAGATCCGTTTTTATGCAATATGCTGTTTGTACAGTCTTTACTCCCCATCTTGATGTCGCTGACAACATAAATGGTGTCTGTCTTTTATCGTGATTCAGAGACTACTTAGAAACTTTAGGAGGAAAAATGAGGTCATCAACATTGACAGTATGGATGAATTTTAATCCAAGTGCTGCACTGTGGAGAATGGATTAGGTAATTACCATACTTTTCAGCGATATAAGGCCATAAATTAAAATCTCCAACAACTTCTCAAGTGACAACTCATCTAATCAGGGGGACAATCACGGAGAGGCCTTGCTGTTTACTGATTGCTCTAATCAAAAATGGCTTCTTCAAACACAGCTAATTGGTCAGTTTACTCACGGAACGGGGAGGCAAATGTAGAGGGGCTACTGTCGTGATTTGAAGGGCCCAAATATCTCCCATTTGCATTGAGTGCCACCAGAATACACTTGACTCCCACAAGTTATCAGCAAACCAGACAATTATTCATCAGGCACAAATTGGTACATCAAAGTCAAATCAGAGAATTACCAACAGGAAGACCCCAAAGCAAGAGCTGAGAGAGGAAAGGTGGCCTTTGATTGACCGTGTTGCCCTTCGCTCAGTCTAGCGGCGCTAAACTGCCAAACTCGGTACCTTCCAGAAAGCTTCAAAGTGGTCCATGTGGAAAACCACACAGCATTTCAACAAGGCAAAAAAAAGAAAAGGACACAGGAGATCAAGGTGTTTCTGTCTTTCCTCTCGCAGCTTAACAATGAAATAACTGATCAAATACAAAACTGCTATTAAGGGATCTGACAGGAAATGGTTCAAGCTGCAGCTATAGTGGGATTTAATTTATCATTATGACTTTTGTTCATTTACTGCCTTGGATAAAAAAAACAACTCTTTGTGCTTGGATCAGCAATAAAAGACATCTAGTTCGACAAGTTTCTGCACCCTTAAATCTTTAACATTTAATTTAAAGCATCATGATTCCATTCATTTCCATTTCTAAAACCCTGTTAAAATGGCTAGAAACAGATTACTTGACTTAGATTTTGTAACTTGTGAAACATGGATGAAAGATAAAGATTTTAAATCGAAAATATATGTCAAAGTGTGTTTTTTTTACCAGCTGTCCTTATTTGGCACAGAATAGGAAACACTCGTTTGAGTAACAATTGAAGTCCCTGACATTTTTTATTTTATCTTAGTTTACTAATTCGCCAATAATTTGTCACAACATTCCACCTTGACATGGTTTCTTTCCAAATGCTATGTGATTGCATCTTTAAAAATGTAAGCAACAGGTAAGAAATTTGTAATAATTTCATTAACATTATATTAAATCAATTAAATTATAAATTTGACTTCAAAGAGTGCATAGCTCTTTTGGAATGAAACAGCTTTTGTCCCTCAATTTCCATTAAGAAATTGCTTGTCAACATTTGCAGCATTGCTCACTTACAGCACAGGACATAGCTGACAAGGTCAACAAGTTGGCTTTTATGGGAAACAAAGGACAAATCTAAAAAAGTGTTCTGAACATAGTGATGAGGGAAATTAAACATTAAGTCATCTTTTGAAATTCAGAATTAATTTAGAGATGGAATCATTAATAATTTCCACCTGCCTTGATTTTTTAATCCTCAACCTTTTATACAATAAATTACATTCATTAATGTCTGCTGGGTCAAATTATGCAGCAGCACTGAGGGACAGCAGCTTTATTCAGTCAGAGCTGTTAAAGTAACCTGCATGTGTTGTGATGTTTTTGCATTTCCTGTTTTATTTTGTAATCCCAGTGTTTCCTGATTGTCTTTACTTTTACTTCCTGTGTTTTCCCGCCCTTGTGATTACATGCCCCGCCCTGATTAGTTGCACCTGTGTCTTGTCATCTGTGGGTATATCTAACCTGACTTCCCCTTGTTCCCATTTAGCCATTTGGTCTCTTGTGACTAGTTCCTCAGCAGCCCCTTTCCTTTGGCCCTTCCTCCTGCAAAACTAACAGCCATTCCCCTCAGCCTCAGCCCTCTTTTGTTTTGAGTGCTGATTTCTAAAGGTTATCATGCAACAAGCCAAACTAAAATGGTGAAGAAGTTGTGTAACCAACTCTGCCTCCTAAAAAATATGTTACAACAAAACTGCTTCCAACTACATTTGGAGGGAAACACATTTTCTCCCTTTTGACTACAGCCAGAGGTTTAAACATTTGGTTGATTTTGTGAAAAGAAACAAAACTCCTTTGTTTAGATTTGGGAAAAGGCAGTGTGGGTCAGTGCTTGTTTAAAAAAAGTATATAAATGAACTACCCCATGTACTTGTTAAGTACATTTCTTAGGATAAAGCTGGAAAGCAAGACTTTAACATATGACAAACTATTAGATCCAAGCCCTTAACAAAGAAGTTTGAACAATAATGATGAAGCCTATTGGGAGCTCTCTGTATTTCACAGTATATTGTTTGTTGTGGTGTCGGCCTTCAAACAAAGAAAAGTTCCCAACAAGACCCAAACAACAGAATAGGTCATTTATCAAAACCCCCAAACGAGTGATCCATATCAGGAGCGTTCTAAAAATAGCACACATAAAGCGTTTCTGGTTGTTAAAAAAAACAACAAAAAAAAACATTTTTTTTGTTGAATTTAGGTTACAAAAGCCCAGGTTAAGGCATTATTCATTCATTCATTCATTTTCTGTAACCGCTTATCCGAAACCGGGTCAAGGGGGGCTGGAGCCGATCACAGCTGCAGTTGATCACCTGCTGACACACACATTGACAGACAATCATTCACATGCTCACTCACACCTGCGAGCGATTTACCAATTAAACCTAAGCTGCATGTTTTTGGACTGTGGGAGGAAGCCGGAGAACCCATAGAGAACCCACGCACACACGGGGAGAACATGCAAAAAAGTGAATGAATCTAAATGCCGGAAGTAGTTACAAGGGAAGTTTACCTTTAAGTTAGTTAAGATAAGTTAGTTTACATAAAGTCCACTTAGCTTTGGTTTCACTCAAAGCACAAAAAGGGTTAAAGTGTTTACTTGGTTAGGTTTAGGAAGATCACGTTTTGAGTTAAAAGAAGAGTATGTAACTTAAGTTATGTACAAAAGTTAAATTCGTTACATGACACAAGTTAAGCAGGTTACATATGGGTGAAAGTCCTGCATTGGTTTGATCCATCCAACTTGACTTCCTCCTTACACTGACTTTTATTAGAAACATTCAATATGTGTGATAGGTCGAAAACAAACACAATCAGGGAGAAAATTCATTACTGATGAAAATATGCTGCTATGCTGCAGATGGAGAGCTTCAAGGCATTTTTAATGAGAAAATATCGACATCGAAAAGACTGTTGAAGAAAGGGATAAAACAGTTTCAAACAACCGTAGACGCTTTAAACATATACAATAAAACACTTGAATATCTGTGAAGTTCTTACTGAACGATGAACTAAAAAGAAGGAAACCCAGGTTTCACCGTGGATGTTTTGTTTTTACATCTGTATATATTAATTTATTATTTTATTTCTTTTCGAGGGGCATTTTCCCCATACAGCACTGAGCAGGGGCTAGTGAATAGGTCTACTGCTTGGCCTTCCTTTGCAGAGTATGGAGCTTTTGAAAAGAGATCTAACTGAATGGCATACATCCCTGCGTTCGTATCAATGTTTACATGAAAAGAGCTGCTCTTATACTTCCCTGTGCCTGACTGAATGTGTGGCAGACCGAACTCTTTTTCCTTGAGTCTGTGTAGCTGCTAACATCAGACTAGCATTGTTATCATGCTTAGCCTCGTGGGACAGCTAGCTAAGTCGTTCTAGTCCATTTTATAATTTCATCTGGTCCAAAAATGATCATAAAATGTGACAAATAACTGAAAGGGTTTAAGATGGAAACAATCCACACTCAAACATTTCTTTTTTTAATCAAGCACAAACTTTACTGCCATTGCTAATATGCACCGTTGTCTCAGTACAGCCAGTGCTGCACAGTATGGATGAGTTGGAGGAAACACAAGTCAAAAGTATGAAGAAAAACGTATCGCGGAACTCGTACTTGCAGTATTTTTCCGTCCAAAATTAGCTGTTGCTTCCTCGAAAATAGTATCTGTAAACTATTTTCTTTTTTGGAGCTTTTTTTGCTGATCGAGTAGAGAGGGTTGAAATCTGAGCAAATTTTTTTACTTTTTGCACAGCACTATTAATATTCTGTGTGAAAGTACTTATGACAAAAAGTTCAAAAAATATACTGACATGCAAATAAATAACAGGGAAAAGAAGTCTCTTATCAAAGAGGATGGGACTTCTTGAGAGTTGTGTTCAGTACGGTGGCTAAAACGCATCCAAACTGAAGGCTGACTGCTCTTTAGACCATGATGTCTTGTTTCTACAGATGTTGAATACAGATGTAAATCAAGGATTCGGAGGTATTTAAAGCCACCTTTGAATAAAAGTACTGCCTTTCAAGAATCTTACCCAACACTGGAAATTAATTAATGAATACATGAGAGAAAATAAAGGAAACCTCATGTTTTTCTACTCACAGAATGTGTCACAGCCTCATTAATTACTCTTTACACATAGAGACCTGAGGCTGAATTTGTTAAATCCAGCCAGTCTACAAGCTACCATGTCTATTACTGACTTCCATTCATGATAATTCCATGGTGATGATGAAGACTCTACAAAACCATATTTTTTAAAGGTGGAAAATCCACATTGTGCTTCTTAACATGAAGCATATGACTACTGGCATATGATTAATGAGTGAATTTCTTATTGGATTGAATGAGGAATTTTCCACTCATATGTCATATTATTAGAGGTCATCTGATGTGGGGTTCTTGGATATAGATCTGTACTAAGCTGCTGCACGTTATCACACCTGGCTGGGGAAAATGTGCCGCTACAGTGCAGATGGAGAGCTTCAAGGCATTTCATGAGGAAATATCGACAGCGAAGGGAGAGTGTTGCACTAAAGGATGAGGGGAATTTTTAAAAACCTTATGATTAGGATACGATTTTGAATATACAGAATTTATATTTTAAACATTGAATTAATGATACATAAAAGTAAGCTAATTGTGATGAATGAGGCAGTGATTATTTCAATATATGAATGAACAAAACAGTGTCAACCATTTGAAAGCTGTATATATGTTTACCCAGAACTGTGACTAGTTTGCTCATCACTTTATTTTGGTTTACTTTATTTCTAAATTAATTATGTCCACAACATCACTGTGGATCGCTGCTGACTCTGGACACATCAGTGTAGTCCTTATTGTTCAGCCTTCAATACAATCTCCCATTGACCTGGGCATCACCAGAACAGCTCTCTCCTGGTTTTAGTCATACCTGTCCAGCTCCACCACAGCCCTGGTCAACCAAGGCGTGCCTCAAGGCTCTGTGCTTGGACCCCTCCACTTCATAATCTACTTACTTTCCCATGGTCAGATCACCTGCCAACAGTCTCAGTCTCCACTTCTACGCCGATGACACACAGCTCTATCTTGGCACTAAAACTGCATGACATTAAACCTGGATGTCAACCAACCTACTCAAGCTCAGTAATAAAACAAAGCTCATGGTTGTGGCCCTCAAGGTGCTGCTCTGGAAGTTCGGGAGTTCTCCTTCTAGCCGTAGAGTGCTGCTCCATCTGCCCACTCCGAGGTCTGCAACCTTGGCATCATCCTAGACTCCTAGATTGTAATGGAGTCCATCCAGAATTCAGCCACCAGGGTTCTTACCTGCACCAAGCCCCATCAGCACATAATTCCAACTGGATACCTTCACTGGCGTCCAGCTAAGGTCCATATTAATTAAGAAAATCCTCTTTCTTACCTACAAATCCGTCTTTGTCCCTGGATAACTCTCCGACCTCCTTCTTCCATGCACCCCGTCTCAGACCCAGGCCTGCTCTCCATTCTCCACACCAGATTCCCGACCCTTTAAGACCGCGCTCACAGTGTCACAGCTCCCACCCTCTCAAACGTTTTCCCTAAAGATATCTACAAGACTTCATCTCTGGACATGTTTAAAAAACTCCTCAAACTCATCTGTTCACCACAGCCTACCACCTGTACTAAATCTGTTTCCCCGGCAGACATTCATCTTTTTACCTGTGTCAGTTTGTTAGTTAGTCTGTTAGATTGTTTGTGGATTATTGTACTGTGTAAAGTGTCCTTGGGTCTTATAAAAGGCACTATATATTATTATTATGAGCTAAATAGAAGAGAAACATGTTTGCTTTTCTGTTTGTTTGTTTGTTTGCTTGTTTGAGGGGCATTTTCCCCATACAGTACTGAACAGTTATATCATAGCAGAGCATAATGGATAGGCTGTGTGCTTGGCCTTCCTTTGCAGAGTATGGAGCGTTTGAAAAGAGACCTAACTGAATGGCATGCCTCCCTCTGTTCATGTCAATGTTTACAATTTTTGCTGTGCCCAACTGACAGTGTAGTCGTTATTTTCTGTGAATTTGCATCAAAAAGGTGGAATAAAAAAGATGTTTTTATATGTCCTCTAACCAGGAGATCTAAGCACCAGTTGAACCCATCTTTTTGTCTATCCATCCAAATCTCAGGTTTTGTTCAGATTTTGATTCATTACATCTCTACTTAAACGTTTCGAGAAATCCTTGTAATTTTTGACACCAGTGACCGTCAAGTGAACTGCAAAAAGCATCCTGTTGCTCACAAAATAGTGATGTGACATATGTAAGACTGAGCCTGATGACCTCTCATGCTGATAGAACGCTGAAAAAAAATAACAATTATATTTCACACCATTGAATGTGCGAGTAAGGGGCATGCTCCACCTGCTGGCAGGTTGAGAAGGTTGTTATCAACCCATCCAACACAAAGCAGTTACGTTTACTTAAAAGGCAGCAGTTTGCTTACGTTAACGCTGCAAAACCACTTCTTTCAGATTAGGGCAAAGTTAGAAGCCGTGTGAAATGTAAACAAAAACAGAATGAATCAAATTAAAAATGTTGAGTGTATATTTACAAAGACAAAAGTTTAACAGTTGGAACATATTGTGTAATTGAATATATATCAAAAAGGATGAGCAAGTTGTTTAATCTATATTTTAAGACAACCAGCCAACTGTTTTGTGATCAAGGTTACATTTCAAATGATGTTTCGATTGTATTTCAGGCAGTCAGAGTTTCCCTGCTTGGTAAAATCAACTCTTCTTACAATTAAAAGCTATGCGGCAATGTGTTACACAAGTCAAAATGGAATGATTACGAGTTTCTCATAGCAAAAGTCTGTCACATTTCTCTTGTGATGGAACAATATTGTCACTTACCAAAGGAAATAGGCTACCCTCAGTCTGGGAACAGCATGTGCATGTATTGTGTAACAAATATTGATAGCACTCGTGTTTTGATGCCCAGGGAACCAAATTCATAGAGCTAATTGTCAAAATACCTCTTCCACCTCAAGCACTGCAAGACTTGAGGGCACTTGTTTGCCTCTTCTGCTCTGATGATTCAATAACTCCAAACAAGTTTGCAGCCTCAGGAGTGATGCCTCGTACTTCCTTTTATCACAGTGAGAGACGAGGGGATGTGTGAAGCTCTCAGCCATACTACTGTGATCTAATAGTGTGTTTTCACCTTTGTGTGGCACTCCTGGGCGCGCAATGTTTGTGATGCTTTAGGTTAAAGTGTGACATGTGAAAAGCTGGTCATACATGTGATGTTATGCATCGACCTAAGACCTGTTTTATGGAGAATGTGCTTCAAGACAAAAGGTCATTTCTTGGTTATGTGTTGAGTGCCATCGCTGGCCCTGAGGAAACTACGGACAAAGCTGAGCAGAGCCACAGTTCACCTGTTTGCGTCACCGGCTAATAACGTCCTTTAAACCTCAGCCGTAAATAAACTGTGGCAGGCAGTCAGGGGTCTGTTGATTCAAGTTACGCATTAGCATTTCTACTCCATGCTAATGGCTGACCCTGTATTCCCCCAGTGAGGACTAGTGAGCATGCCGGCTCCCAGATAACAGCCTGTGTTAATGACAGGGGGTCCAACCAATCCCTCTGCTGTGTCTTGGGCTAATCTGCTTTGATCACCTTTGCTAACATCTCTATTATCAACAGATTTCAGCCATCGAGAAGGAATTACATTAATGCCACTTCCTGTGACCCAGCTGCAGCGAGCACAGACGTGTGTAAGTTTCTTAACATGTGTATTCCCTCGGGAAGAAAGGGAGAAAAGAAGAGGTTGTGAGGGTGAAGATTTGTAAATGCAATAACATTCACTAGCCTGACATTATGCATTGTCTTCATTTCGGAGACTCGTGCGCTGTGCAGAGGCAAGTCACTCACCCGGAGATCAACCAGGTTCCCGCAAAGGTAGAAATATAAGACACCGCAACAACTCCCTCAGATCATTTAGTATTATTTGTGCATTCGGGGAAAGATGCAGAGCAGGAAATCTGTGGATGTGTGGCAGGCGGGTACAGACACGTCTCTAGTGGCTGTGGGAGAGCGTACCATGAATAAATTTAGCGCTGTCCCCAGGAGATTGCCTTCAATCACGAAGCATAAGGTGTCAATGCTGCGCCCTGTGTGCATGGAGCACCAAATTACCTTCCACCAGATTGCTGAGCTGGGTCTAATAGGAATTGGGGAACGGACTGTTGAGGACGGACTGCTAATTAATCTGGCCAAAGTCAGAGCCCATGTCCTGGGCCCGCTGACAACTGGTCAAGTTGAGGCCAGGGATACATACTGTCAAATGAGTTTGTGTCTCAAAGATCTGGGTAAGGCACGGGGAGAACATACTAATGAAAGAAATGATTTAGAAAATCTTTGTGAAATCATAATTAAATGTGTTTATCTAGTTCTGATTGTGACATCTCTCCTAATACTGAGAGCCGAATGGTAGAACAACAACAACACGGTGCATTATCTCTCCTCAAACAAATATCTGACAATGAATTTGACATAATCAAATATTTATAACCTTTGTTATGCTTTGCAAAATCCCCGAAGCTACAGTAATGTGGATCCATAATCATTAAAGCATTTTATGTCGCGTAACAGCATCAAATGTTCCCAGTGAATCCTATGGTGTATGAACCATAACATTAAAGGCCATATCCAGTATTCAGCACAAGCTGAAATATTAACATCTCAATTTACATACAAATTTCCATGCATCTAAAAGCAAAAAACTCTTTACCAAGCCATTTTCCTATTTTGAATAATAGCTGGTTTTCTGAGATCCAGTTGATTGACTAAACAAAGACATGACTAGTGCATTAAAGCAATTGTTTATTGCCACTGAATCATGGCGTACGTATAATTTTGCTGTAAATGGTTATTAACTGATACAGAAACCATGGATTTGTATAATAGCTGGTAATCATTCTACCTCAGGATGTGTTTTCACCCTCATACACAGGGTTAAAGAATTAGAGTGTAGTCAATTACATTTAGCAGGTCACAGAAATTGATTTACTGCCTAAGGAATGTTTTTTTTTTCCTGGTGGGCTTCGGCTCTGTGGTGGCATTCTGCTCACATAATCAAGGATGAGCGTTGCCTGTCTACCCAATCTACTACTTGGTCCCACAGGGAAAGATGACTTGCAACAGGAAAACCTGCATGAATACTAATTTACCTACTTGGCTTTAACAGCTTTTGCAAGCCAATCTCATAGGAATTTGTAGAATATGATGCCTTTCCATCTTTCCATATTAATTACCCCAACTGAAAATAGGGACGGCAAGAGATGGGGACGGAGGAAGAGAGTGTGAGGGAGAGAAAGAGTGAAAGAGAGAGAGAATCATGGGAATAGCTCTAAGCAGGGACTCTCTGCTCTCCATCCTAAATGCGGTTAATTATAATGTGATTTGAAGCATCTCGAGCAGGAATCTGGCAATCTAGATTTGGAGCTCTCTGACCACAGCTCCAGTTTGGGTCTCTTCATTATGGCTCAGCAGAGCCGGCCCTCCTCGCCCCCTCAGCCTGAGGATCACACAAATGGACTAGAGGCAGGGGGGAAAACTGGGGCACATGTTCACTATACGGGCATGTTTGGAGTAGATTATTCTGACTCCTGAACTCTTAATCCTTGTAGTTAATTTCAATCTGGTAGGTAAGAGCCATGGCTTTAACCTCGGCTAATGCACCAGTACCTGGGAATATCTCCAAATCCAGTGCTCTGTGAAGTAAATGTGTGTTTTGGAGCTGCGATATGTAAGATAAGAACTAACATTATCACTGGCTAAGACAAATAACCTCTCTTCCTGGGGCATTGGGTTCAGTAAAAACAAAGATGGCCGAATGTCTAGCAAACAACAAAGAACCTTTATCACCATCCCATCCAGCAGAATCGATGTTGTTGGAAAGAAAACAAGAATAATCTTTACTTTCCAGTGATGGAAAGACGTACTAAGGAGCGGAGGCTTGAATGTTTATTTTAAGTAACACCAAACATTGGCATCATTAGTGCAACTAATGATGATCAAAAACCGTAGAGAAAAATATTACAAATAGTGTTCACATACGGTTTTTGTTGCGGTTGTTTCTTGCTACTAAAGTTTTGCTAAAACTGAGCTCAGAAAGCTATGATCTTAACTATAGACTGGTGCTACACAAGTTATTAGATAGTTGTGATATTTTGACTGGAGTTGCAGCACTTTGGTCATATTCTGCATATTTCTTTCTCATGTAGGACACATAACAGCTGAGTTTTATAACTATGTGACCAGCCGACTGTTCTGGTGACATTATGCTGCAAGTGGGCAGGCTAGTTTTATTTCTCAATGCTACTGAAGAGCAGGTGTTTTTATCCTGTATGTTTCAGAATTGAAAGACCCGAGGGATCAAACAAAGTGTAAGGACCACATTTATGTAATGCTATAGCTGAATTATGTAGTCTCAATTGTCCAACATCTCAGCGGTTCAACATGATGTTTTGGTTCCACAAGGCTCAATCCTTGGACCTCTTCTATTTAGCCATTTATACACTTCCATTATGAAACAATAAAAACATTAAAAACTAATGCACAAAGTTCACAAACATAGCAACAAGCAGTTACGAAATGGTATCGCCCCCAAAAAACTGACAGACATCATTCAACATTGACAGAAACACCACAGCCATATAAAATGTTAAAATACTACTGTCATATTTTTTATTCTAGCAGGCTAATTTCTCCTTTGTTTATACTTATTTTTGTCAATTTAAAGTAGGACAGATGTGATGTATTTCTGCACAGTGAAAGGCTCAGGATATATTCTCAGCCTATTGTCAGCAGCCTCAGTTCAGGACTGTATGTTTTTATCATGGCTGCATACAGAAATGGCACATAATGTACAATGCCATATAGCAGAAATATAGTCTTGTAATCAAAAGATCAAAGCCCTATGGACATGTGAAGGCAATCCATAAAGACGCCGTATCCAGCTGTAGACGGGCGCAACTCACTGCTTTTATATACGTCCACTGAAATCCTCCATAAAGCATCACCATAATAAGGGTTTTAGGCGTCCGTGCTGAACAGATTTTCACTTGGCCCTTTGTGTCGGAGAATCTCACCTGGTCTTTGGAGTGGGGGCAGAGGGGAGAAAACCTTCCTGCCCCGACTATGGAGAGACAGCCTTCCTCTGTAACCCACTCTCATTCACAGACATCATTCATGTGCAAATCATCCTTGGACCTATTGTTCACCCACTGCGCTTTCAGATACTTGCTAAATCAAGTGATAAATGTAATGGCAGGGCTGGAGATATGCTCCATATAGTGAAAAGGTATAATAAGACTTCATGATAATAAGCACTCACAACTAGCTAGAACAATGGCCATCTTCATATTTTTGTGTAATACTAATATTTCTTTCTTTTTTGTTTAATCGGCATTGTTCGCGTTCTCCTTGTTCGCTGATAGGATCAAATAGGACTTTGTCTGTGGCACAATAAAACAGTTACTGGGCTGATATAATGGCTGGCTGGCCTCTATTTTGGGCAAGGTGTGTGCCTTTTTATAATATCACACAATGATATATAATAGTAAATAATAAACACTAATGCAGAACCTCAAAAATAACTGATATAAAGGATTTTCAGTTCCTTTACAGCCAATATGATTTTATTAAAATGTTTAAAAGTCTAAAAAGTGGAGTGTCTATGCAGGATTTAAATCATTTATGAGGATTTATTTGACCATTATAACACCACAGATGCTGCTGTCCACACTGCATTAGTTTACTTTGACTATGAGAAACAAAAAAATGTTTTGTTGCATAGGCCCTTTTCATGAAATATTATGAAAAATAATGACATTGCAGATTTACTGTAACAAAAACTCTTGTATACTTATCTCATGATTTTGATGAGGATGCAGGTGTGTTATGGCATTATTTTTTTAAATCTATAAAATGTGACACATTGCATTATGGGATATTTGGCAGACACGTCCACAACACTTTTTTTTCCCATTGTTGTTGTCATTATTGAGGGCATAATAAATGTAACCCCCCAAATTGGCACAAATAACCCAGCAGAGGGTTCATTTAGGACAAACAAATGTAGGAATTTAGGACACAAGTTGATCTGAGCCATCAATAATCTGCTACATTAAGTCCCAGCGTTATGTGACAGGCTTCTCTGAAAAACAGCTTGTCAGGCTGGAGCTGGAGCTGCTGGGAATTCAGTCATTAATTTGAGAGATTATTGTCATGAACTGAAAAATTGGACGAAATAAAGGCAAACCTGTGAGCACTGATATAAATGGGTTTATATGCTACAATTAGAAGACCTATATACGTCAAATTGGTTGTATCTTACTTACATGTAACGACTGGTTACGGCTGGAGGTCAAAGATCATGAAAATCAGTATGATTCATCCTCTGCGGACATGAACCAAATGTCCCTCCGACCCATGACGTGGTTATTTAAGTGTTGCATTAACAGAAGCACTGATTGCCGCCCTGCAGCCATGTTAGCCAAAAGGTAATATGCTATACTCATTCACATTGCATGTATTTAAACACATGCTAACACTATTATTAAGGCTGATGCATGTTGTTAGGGCTGAATGCAATGGAGGAAAATATCTGAGAGTGATTGTTTTGAGTGATGTTGCAAATTATGCATCACAGTATAATTTCTGCATGGAATTGTACCAAGAAAATTTTTTTTTTCTTAATTCTATTGATTAAAATTGATGATATTCGACAACATATGTTGCATTCAACATCTTCAGGATCTGGATATTGCACAAGTCCATCATCTGATTTGGATGAAATTTGGACTCCCTGTTTATTAATAAATGTATTGTTTGGTAGCTGAATGGGGAGTAGCTGATTGGTTAAATTCATGATGTAGCAGTACAGCATGAAGCATGAATCAGAAGCCTTGGAGACACGGCTCGATTAAGCTTTGCAAACTGAATTATTTTTGTTTCAACATTCAAGGACAAAGTCACTTATCCTCGACAAAGTAAACATCTTACCAACAACTCTGTTGATCAGTGCAAAAAGATTGTTTAACTCTATATAATGGTGCCTGATCTCTTTGAAACAGCCCCAAGCTTGTGTAATCAAAAGCACAGCCTTTTGTCTCTTTAACACACATACCAAAGAAGCTGCCAAGGAGGCCACATCAGAATGAATGAATATTTAATTGAGGCCTATTGAAGCAGAGGATCAAAATGACCTTGCTCTTAATGATTATTCAGTAATAAAAAATAAAAGTACGGTAGGGGAGAATTGAAGGCGCACACTTGAGAGCCTCGGTTTGTCCGGCAGGCAGGAATATATTACACAAACATATGAGAGGAAAAACCACAGCATTGTGGATGAATGTGTTTAACTTTCCCACTTGCTTTCATCTGTGTGTCCTCCCACTTACAGATAACATTAAATTCTTATTTGAACAGAAATGCATAATAGCCATTCAAAAGCAGAGAGAACTGGCAGACATTTCAAAAAGAAACTGTTTATTATGATTATTTATAAGGATGAAATCTACTATCATTGAGGGGTAAATCCACTATTTCTTTCACTAGTAACACAAGTGTCTTGGTGGACAATTTAGACACATGCAGGAGCCTCGAATGCAAGACACCAATGAAAGAACACTGACCCCTTCTTATTGGAAGTTTTCTGAACAAAAAGCAGGTCAATCTGGCTTGTGAGGGAGCAAGACCCTCCTCTCAACTTTCCAGACACTCATGGCAGCAATTGGTGAGCAAAAAAAAAAGGCTGAATTGATGTGGACCGAACATGAATGGCTTTAAGCTCAGTACTTGATAGCGTGCCAGACTGAAAGGAACAGACTTCCATATCCTCAAAAAACAGTAGTTGCTGCCAGCTCACATTCAAAAACATATTTATGTTATTTTGTGTCACGTAACCTCGTCTGGTCTTCAATCTTTGTTCCAGGATTTGTGGGATCACTGCACATTTTATGTATAACACAAAAATGACATCCAAGGTCATTATCCTGAATGAGTGGAGGGCAGGTCATGTCTGCAGTATGCTATGGATGTAATGCACAGCGGCAGCGAGATGTGACTACAAAGAAATGTGTCAGACGTGAAAGATATTACTGCTTTTCAAAAGTGGCTGCAAGGAGGGAAACCAGGCATCAGCTTTTAGATCCATTTTTAGTCACATGTCACATGTGCTTGATAATTAAAATATGAAAAAAAAAAAAAAAGCTTTATTACGTGAACCAAACAAATTCTTTGCAGTTTGTCTGTAGTTTCTGTCATTTTGTAGAATTTGGATCATATGAGTTTCAACCCCGGTTCCAAAATAGTTGGAAGATTGTGAAAAACAAATAAAAACAGGATTGTATTCAACTGAATGTGGTCAAAAAAGATTTGGAAATCATTGCATTTTTTTATTTTTTTTTATTTTTACATTATATAATATTAGTGCCTATATGTGCCTACTCTATAGTTCTGTCTATCACTGCAATAATTAAATATCCCTGATGCAAGAAATATGAAAAATATAAAATTTTTTCATATTCAAGTTGCTGTCCCTGCTTTAAAAAATAGGCACGACTAATGGTAACCAAAGGCTACAAATTTATCGCACATTTCTCTGATTATTGTCTTCATAAACTGATTTTTTTTTCCATTTTTTAATCTATAAAATATCAGTAAATACTGAAAAATTCCCGTACCAGTGACACAGTTTTTCCATGATGGGATCTTTAAATGTCTTGTTTTGTCCCAACAGCAGTCTAAACCCCCAAAAATTCAGTTTGTTTTCATTAAAGACTAAAAAAACAAATAAATTCCACCTTCGTTTCTGCTTTCTAACGGACTCATCTGATTATTAAAACGGTTGCAGATGAACTCTGCTGATCGATCAGCTCTGCTGTAGGAACATCAGAATCAATGAACACAAAACAAAGACTCGCTAACAATCAAAGGGACAGTTTCCTTGACTTTGGTGGACCATAATGCAGCCACAACATTTCCCATAACAAACACACAATCTGGACTCACAATCATTGCAAATTCTCAAAAAATCTCTGAAAAATAAAAAGACACTCTAGAAGCCAAATTCTGAGCCTTCTCCCTGCTGTGTCGGTGCTTTCTACCTTTTATATCACTGCTGAAATGTTGTCTGCTGTGTCGTCAAACAACCGACAGGTTATTTTTTTTACACACTGTATTTGTACATGGAACAAAGCCGCATAGTGGCAGACCTTGACCTCTGTTACATACAGTAGATGTGGAGCTTTATGGGAGCATAAAGAACAAGTCACAGCATTCAGCAGAAAAATGAGATGCGTTCTCAGAAAACAAATAGACGTGCTTGTTCTGCATGTTGTTGTTGTTATGCATATTCATTTGCATTTCTCTGCTATTAAATAAGTCGGAGAACATCATGTCAAACACAGTCAAAGCCTCTTAATTGTTAGTGAATCAATTTTGAAGCGGATCATGAAGAAAAGGTTTTCTCCTCCAGCCCACGTAGCTGCTAGCAGGTTATAAAAATTGACATAATTAAAGCAAAAAGCCTCCTCAAGCACTGAGAATCTGAATTGAAACCTCCTGTATGCCGGACATTGCTTCATACAGATTTTCTGCTCAGGCTGCTTTAATAACTTTGCTTTTTTGTTTTCATGTGAAAGGGAAACGGGTGTGCAGTCAAGCAGGCTCTCGGCCCTTTGCTCCCACATTGAAGCAGCGCGAATACTTTTCAATGTTGCCGTCGTCACGGACAGTCGAGTCGAAATTTGTGAAACCTTTGCATCTGATAAAGAGACAAAAACCTTGAGTTTCTCGTTCTACAGCAGCACACAAGAAGGGACCGAGAGTCCAGGTCCAATGTCAAGCAAGTCAACTTTCACAAAAGTGTCCATTTCTGTTAAAGTTGTAATGAAAATTTTAATAATGGACGTTTTTGTATTGAAGCTATAAAACCTAATGAATATGAGATATGGAGTCAGTGGAGTATTTTTCGTCGCCATGTACTACTGTTATTATTTAAGATTATATAACCTGAGCAGTTTTGATCATGCAAAAACATTAAGACCTGCATATACTTTCAAGTTAAGAAGGATGATATAACTGAAGTGAATAATACTGAAGACGACAATGACGTGTCAGTTATGTAACAGCTCTGTGTGAGCGTGACATTAAAGCGATGGGATTGTGGTTTTCTTATTGGTTCTGTGAAGTGACAGAAGGTCTTCAAACTGTTTGCTATTATTACAGAAAACACTCCTATTAGATAAGGATACATAGACGTGTCAAGCCCCTCACTCTTTCTATATCTCTATATATTGATTACTACCCAAACAACACATAAAACAGGGGCCGCACTGCTTTTTAAGAGCATATTCAAGCACTTTCAAGGAAACTATACCAAGGATTTTCATTCATTATCACCTTAAATATATGCTGTAGAAATACAATTGCAAACAAATAAAGTACCCAGCGGAAATTCTTTATATATCCACAACAATGTGGTGCTCGAAGGATTAACAGAGGATGTATGTGGCTGCACTCCAGAGTAATTTTTAAAATATTTTTTATGAGCAAGCTAACGTGCCTGCACAAGGTCAAAGGTCAGATGATGCCCACGCATTCAAACGGTCATCTTCATGATGCTATATGATAAAAATATTACCACTTTTTATGCCAGTTAATGTGGCTCTGTGTCAAAAATCAAGCATTTCTCAAGGAGTGTATTCAAATCCAGGCATATCCTTGAAGACATAACAAGCATTTTCAAAACAATTTCTCCAAACCCCGATGACAGATTAGATGACGTGGCAGAGCCGACGCCGTGACAGAGTCGGTCCCCGTACGGAAAACCCCCCCAAACTGCAAGATAAAACCTTAAACGTCCTCCTGCGACAGTCTGACTGCACACGCTCAAAAAAGAACGAGCCGAATATCACCCTCACTGTCTCTCCGGCACAGGATCCGAAAAGTTCTTTTTAAAAATGTTATTGTGTTAGTACACATTAGCACAATATAACTCCGCTTCCACTGTGAGCTATCTGTCGCACACAAGTATCTGTTGACATGCTCCTTAACATGGATATTATGTTAGGGAGCCTTTTAGCAAACTCCAAATTATTCTGCCATAGTCCCTTTTCTGTGGTGGGTCAGGGCTGTCTGAAGCCATTATTGGTAATGAATGTGGAGTCCTACTTTAAAAGGTTCAGGCATGTAAAGTCACCTAAAGCTGACTAATGGAATCCTGCTGACACCGAATGCCAGGGGCTTTTACCACATCCCAGAATGGCAGTTTTGGAAATTTACACTACAGACATAATGAACTATAAATGTAAACTTAGGAATGTAGCCTCCCACACAGCAGCTCCGAGTTATTAATAGATACAGAACGTTGCTGCAAAGAGATAAATTGCAGAAGACTATTGTGCAAACGGTTTGTGCTGCTCGTGACTCATTTACACAAACATAAAGATGGATTTAGACACGTGTGTAGCATGAAGACAATTATCAAAGAAGCAGCCGTGATTATATGTGTCGAGCGTTTGCTGGAGGTTCTAAATATTCTGAGTTTGTTAGCGCTGCAACACTTTGTGCCCTGGGAGATGGGCCTCTTCAGCGGGTTCACAGGTCGCGCAGCAGCGTGCAGAGTGGCCATTGTGCTTTGTCATTTCACAGGTGACTCACATCACTACACTCGAGCATGCTGGAGGTAGAGCACTCGGAGATGCTTGCGGCATTCAAAATGCATGATTTTCAGCCTAGTGCAAACAAATCGCTTTAAAAGATCAGTTTAATCTATTTCGAGCTGTTATTATGAGCTGGGAGAGTTGTTCAGATAAAGAGACTGAAGCAGGGTTAACATCAGAGTGTTGGACAACTCTTCACATACTTTACCCAGCGTGAGAGCTGTCAACTTTATTATTTGTTTTTACGATACAGTGTGCATATGATTTACAATGCAGACCACTAAAATAACGGTCAGGGGGGTGAATTACTGCCTGAAATATTTGCAGTGATATAATGTGGTGCGTTTAAAACAATCTATCCGCGGGGAAATATCAGTCGCAGAAGTCATCGCTGTCGTCGTTGAAAGGTTGAGGACGTAAGGCTGCTTCGATCTCCGAGTCGCTGTCGTCTGATTCGCCCCAGAAAGCTATAAAAAGAGGTGAAGAGAGGGAAGGCTTGATTGGAGCAGTGTTTACACTTTCATGCTTCACACGAGGTGTAACCTTTTACATCCTCCACATCATTTCTTTATCCAGTCTGCTCGACATTCTCTTTATAAGCATCCCAAGGTTTAAAGCACTGGAGCTGGAGATTACCTTGATTACACAATGGAAATCTTAACATTCTACCTTTGATACAGTTTAATATGTGTTAAATATATGTGGCATATATCACTGTGATTAGATCACAGCTGTAATAATCTAAATACGGATCACATCACCCGAAAACACACGCTGACGTTTTTATTGTTTATTTATTTAGTATCTGGCATCTAAAGAAAGTGATGTAATGTCTTTATATTCAAAGGAGCAGTGGAGCAAATGTCGCTACTTCAGGAAAACTGAGATCTGAAATGCTACAACCCCTGTTCCAAAAAAGTTGGGACGCTGTGCAAAACATAAATAAAACACAGAATGAGCATTTATGTGTATATAAACACAAAAAAACCTAAAAGCTTCCCAGTTTTTGCATTACATATCTTTTCTTTGTGCTATATTCAATTGAATGTAGGTCAATAACGATTTGCAAATCATTTCATTTTGCTTTTATGACATGTTTCACAGCATCCCAATGTTTTTGGAATCCAGGCGAAATATTTTGAATAAAAAAAAAAAGTCATAAATGTCATAGCAAATACCCGACCGATTGGCAGATGATACATATGTTAGTATCTGTTGGATTCACAGTAAAGCACCAGTCAGAAGTTTGGACACTCATTCGATGGTTTTATTATATTTTCTACATTCACCTTTCAACACGTTTTAACTACATAATTCCATATGTGATCTTTCATAGTTTTGGTTTCTGCAGTATTAATCGACAATGTTTTCAATTATTTAAAAAAAATATAGAAAAAACACAGAGTGTGTCCAAACTTTTGCCTGGTACTGTAAGTGTTGACACTTGCAAAAAAAAATAAATACAACTAAATTACAGATCATATAATGCAAAAAAAAAAAAAACTGTGTTAGGGGTGATTTAGAAATGGTGTCATAAAGTTGTTTATATTTTATTTAAATGGTCAGCAAATGACTGATACTGAATATACATTACTTGTGATCATTTATTTTATCATCTTAGTTTCTTTTGTAAAAGTATTCGTATTAAGAAAGCAGCCTTTTCAGTGCCTAAATAACGGTGCCACATGAAAAAGATCAATTTTCATTCCAGCTTAAAAAAGTCATTATATTTCCTGCTTTGTCTGTTATCTGTGATTTTTCCCTCTTAAATAATAATATAAACGGTATCTGTCTCAGAAAACCCTTATCGGTCGAGCTCTAACAGCAGAGACACTTGACTGGCTCCTCCCATCAGAATCAACAATGATCTTTCCGAGCAGTTGTTTAATATTTGATGAGATACAGAGATGTAAGTACACACAGAAGTCCTAAAGTGGTTCCTTAAAAAAGGACTTTGTTATTTATAAGGGGTTTAGAGTTTAGGTTTCTAACAATATAAATCTAAGCACCCAGTCACTTTGATTTGTTCTCAAGGTCATTTTTTCCCATTTACACATCTTCAAGAAGGCATAGCTGCATTTACAGAGACATTTAAACTGTTAGGGTCCTTCCGAGGCTCAAAATGTACAAACATTTCCAATTTCCACAATTAAACCTGTAATTAACCTCTTTTTCGACACGTGCAATTGAAATGACTTTGTCTCTGCTCACCTTTGGACTGCAGAATAGAAAACGCCTTTGAGTCCGTCTTCTCTTTCCTGGAAACACAAAATCAGTTATTAGCCATGTAAAGTTATTACCTTGGGCTTCCTTTGATAAAGAGATGCTATTTTACTCCAAAATAGCTTAAAAAAAAGAAAAAGGAAAAAGGCAGGCAGACAGTGCAGCAAAGGGAACTTCCTTGACTCCTGTTCTAATTGTGCCAGAGGACTTCCACAGGGCCCTCTTTATTCAAAAATAGTCCAAAGAAAGGGTTGCCAGGTTCCCATAGCTCTGGTGATATCGCTATGTAAATGCGTGACCTCCGAAAAGGCTTTGATCTACCTCAATGCATATGCAATAAGGCCCCCCGTTCCACTTTTAAAGGCCTCCTCTTTAATTTACATCATCACAGAGCCCATTGAAAACCCCACAATATAGCCTCATCATCTCCCAGGTTAGCATACATATCCATATGGCTTCATTTGTTCGCAGCTTCTGCATCAGAGCTTTGTTGACGCTTTTCTTGGAAATAGGGCGGAAGATGAAGATGCAGAGTTTTAAAGCTGATGAGAAAAAACTGTTGTGTGGCGTGTTCCTCCATCTGCATCAATTCAAACCCATGACCTCTCTGATTGTCATCCTCTCAATCACCCTCATCTCCGCTAAGTCCCGGCACATGTGACTGTACATGGAGTATAAGGAGCAAATGACTCGGCTGGCTGCGTTCCAATTGCTATCTTCTAAAATATATACTGCTGCTTTTGCACCACTTAAGGCGGGATGCAGAGAAAACTGCTAACTGTGAACAGATTGCTGTGTGCTAAAAGCAATACGCCATACAGCCACTATCATCATTAGAATATAACCTTTATATTCATGTGCTGATAGGACTTCCTGCAAGACATTTGTATGAAACCTCAGACGTTTAAAATGCTAGTGGCTAAGTTAAGTTACCTCACTGAAGGTAAACTCCAAATGAAGGCAGATTTTTTTGGTATTTTAGAAAATTTATAATCAAATACACACATTTTAGTGATCGGAGGGTGAGGCAGATGGTAAATATTTCTCTGTGTGGAAGATTTTTAATCCAAAATGATGGTAGGTGCTGTGTTTGGCTTGCAAAATGTTATGTTTAGCAACAGCGTGATGCTTTTTAATTGGCAGGATATTCTGTACGGATCATACCAGACTAACAGATGGACATATACAAAGTTATTCTTATTAAAGAAGTTCATATCAGTGGAGGAGGAACTGGATTCAAGTAACACAGTATTTTTTTATAAACAAAATATGAGTAAATGTATAACTTTACAGTTTAAGCTGTAACTTAAAAAGATGATTTTCCCTCTACAAAAGGATGGGGTTATGTTTTTGGCTTTGCTTGTTTGTTTGTCAGCAAGAAAACACTTAAACTTCTCACCTGA
Source organism: Serranus cabrilla (assembly GCA_903364295.1). Classification (NCBI taxonomy): domain Eukaryota; kingdom Metazoa; phylum Chordata; class Actinopteri; order Perciformes; family Serranidae; genus Serranus; species Serranus cabrilla. The sequence continues at coordinate 229,973 of CAFUXE010000051.1, read as the reverse complement.
TTTTCATGAAACTTGGTGAAACGGTGAAGCATGAACCGAAGGAGAACCCAATACGTTTTGGAGTGGATCTGAATCACAATACACAAATCATTTTTCGCTTTCCCTTGAGGGTCCTTCTAGTTTGCTTTTATTTGTGCTGCTTTTTGTGCCTGTTCAATGCACGTCAATGGCAGAAAAGATGCACAGACGATGTGCTTTTTTAATGGAAGTACAAGACCAAGACAAGTCAGCAGGTATTCCAAAAGTAATCCAAAGCATTAAGAATATGCTACTGAATTTATGTAATCTTATGGAATGCATTACAAATTAAATTTTAGGACAAGTATTCAGTAATATGTAGAGGAAAACAATTCAATAGTAACCATCCGAAAACTGCTCATTTCTGTGACCATACGACTGGAGATAATACTCGACATTATTCGTTTTTGGAAGGTGATGATGATAACTAGAATCTCTACCTCATGGTTGTTTGCCTCCAAAACCAGTCAAGCTGTAGTTTACATCCATGTGTGTCCATTCTCATATGTAGCCATGACAGCAGACCATGCTTTGAATCCTGGTGCTGCTGCTAAAAAGTTCAGCAAGTTCTAAATGGATGCTTTACAACTCCGAATATCTGCACAATCACCACAGTTTTAAAGTGAAAGTGCCAGGTTAATGTCAAATGTGAAACATTCTGCAGAATACTATGATGTCACAGTGAAGTTGACCTTTTGAATATAAAATATCATCACTTCACCATTTATCCTATTAGGGCATTTGAGTGAAATGTTGTTATAGTTCGTGTATGAATTTTTGAGTTATGGCTCGCTGTAACTTTGTCCTTTGACCTCCAGAATCTAATCCGTTCATCTTTTATTCTACGTGGACCTTTCTGCCAAATTTGAAGAAATTCTGACAGATCGGACAGATGGACATACACTCCTATAGCACACAAGGCATGCTGTGCTGACAGACATTCAGGAATATTTATATATTTGTATCTACATAACAGAAAAAGACATCCACCTGTTATCCACATTCATCTTTTTAAACTGAATAAGAGTAAAGTAGAGACGCTGAAGCACAGCTGAACCACGAGGACTACTGCATCCATTTACCACTGTTAGGCAACAGATCTCCAGCAAACCTGCAGCAGCAAAAATACAGCAATAATCTATACGATTGCTTCCTCTCCTTTGCCACAATAATAGCTGTTACGGAGAGTAAATTGGGCTTTTCTTTTCTTGAACTTCCCCCCGGGGATGGGAATGGTCTATCAGCTGTTCCACTTCAGTGAGGGACAGGACTGATTTCAAGACAGGGCTATTACCATAGAGAGCCCAGTCTGGATCTGACCCCACCAATCTAATATTCCGTTTCCATAAACATTTATGCCAGTTCATCTTCTGCTGAGTTTCCCTTAATTGAGGCAATGATCTGAATATGTAAGACTGGGCTGGCCAGTGTTTTACAAGCTGTGGTAGACAGAGGTGAATGTAATGTGTAAAATGATGCAAATTACAGCTATTGTAATGTCCTTTTTTCCCCCAATGTCTCGCTCATTCTCTTCCTGTGGCCTTCACAATTCATATTGTTGTTTATCTCGTGTTTTAACAGTTTCTGCGTCTGCTGTGCGTAGCTGAGTCCACTACGACCTTTCAAAGTGTATGATGAGTTTCACTCACGTTACACAGTTGGAGTTTAATGTCAGTGTATTTACTTGAGCAAACTTGTTTTCTCAAATTACACCACACTGTTTTGTTTTTTTTATGAGTCGAGTTAAAGCTCCTGAATTTACATATTTTGAGAATTTCAAATCAGGTTGTGAAAAGATAAGTGATGCAGGACAGTAATGCAGTGATATAAGATGTGCAAACACCATTTATATTATTAAAGACAACAAGAAGCTTTTTAACACATATCACAGGCGCATTTTTGCACAAAATGATAAAAGTGGTCTAGAATCAGGACTGTTTGGATAACACTTTGTGGTTATCGTGGCCAAAACAATTCACAATAACAATATTATCGCGGTATGTCTAGTCATTTTAAAAAGACATTTTTTAAAAATGCAATCAGTCAAATTCCTCCTTAACGTTCTTTAACTGTGTCTATATTGTGCTCTGTTTGTGTAAAATGAGTTACACTCAAAATACAAGTGTCCGGGTGTGGAGACCACCTGTTCCCACGTTGTCTAGAACATGAATAAAACCGATCATTTGCTAATTGTGACATATGTTCAGCTGAAAACTGCACAACAATGTATTTTATTGAATTTAATTATTAATTTTTAAATAAGCATGCATTCTGTTTTTATTTACATAGCATCACAACTTTTTGTTGTGATGCGAGAAAGGAAAGAAATAATTTCAAACTGGATTATTTTCACAATATTATAATATGTGTATAATTAACATGATATCAATATTTATTTATTTTTTCTAATATAATTTATTGTCACTATACAGCAACACTGCTATCAACAATAGTGAAAAAGTGATGCGTTTGCTTTAAGTTTTACACAATGTTTACTGATTATTCTCATTATTTTTAGTGTTGCCCACTCTCGTTTTGTTCTTTGTGGCATTTTGCTTTGAGCAGCATCCTGATTCTACTTTACCAAATCCTCAGTGATATTTTAAGGTATCTCCTTTATGGAACAAATAAACAACTACTACTGAAAATTTCTAAACTGTGTCAAGACAGACTTGTTCAGCTGAAACAAAACATGCTGGATTAAACACTGCATACTTTAGTTAAAGCAGCAGAGAAAATCGGACACATAAAAAGCTGCAACTGCACATCAGAAATCGATTCATGTCGGACATGGCCCTGGACAAACATGTGTAGTATGTATGGAACATACTGTTCTTTCAAACTACAGGCTAAGACTCGGATGTGTTTCTTGAAGTCACTGAATACTTGTAATTCTACAGACACATTAGGGAATGTGAGACCTGTCAGAGGAAATAATGCTTACCAAGCATTTAATGTAGCCTTGCACACACACACACAGATAGCGAGAAAAACTGCTTTTATTTACCCTGGCTTTTTTTAAGCTCCTGCCACCCACACACAAATGCTAATAGCACAATAGCACTTTTGCGCAGCGGTGCTTGTCTAAAGGTAAAGGGAGACCCATCACCTCATCATTCCCATCAACTCCTACTCCCATCCCAGCTATGACCCCGCAGAAACATTGTTTAGGCTCCGTTTAGATGTACTCTAACAGGCCTGAATGGTAGCAGGATATAGCGCTCAGTGGGGGCAAACAGTGAGAGGCAACTGTGAGTGCACTGTGAGTGGGCACTCTCTAACATGTGAGTGCTCTCTGCTGGCAGCCAGTAAGTACTGCAGCTCAGAGGATTGTATTGTATTGGGGCCAGTGATTTCAACACAGCGCGCTCTCCTCCTGACTGCTGGCAGTCTAGTGGAGACGGCCAGAGCAAGGGATGGCTGAAGGACACAGCATCCAGCTCAGGTTCCCTTTTTTTGTGAACCATAACGTATGTGAGGGAGACGTTTAACAGCTAGTGGCTTTTCCAACACACACACACATTGTGATAAGGCACACAATGCACTTGTAGATATAATATACATGCAACATTTGTTGGCTTTAGTTGTGTATATATTGCTTTTTTTTTACTGTCTTTTCCTTTTCATCATTATCATGCACTCTTTTTTATTGCTATTTGTTTCTCATAATTCTTTGTATTATTATCATTATTATTGCAACCTAGATTCCAGAAAAGTTGGCTGTGTAAAAACTAAATAAAAACAGAATGCTGCAAGTTTGAGCATTATTTGTCTTTCTTTTATTTGCAAATCATTGCATTCTGTTTTTATTAAGTTTTATGTAGCACCCTTATTGTGGGTGGATCAGGATTATAGCACTATTATTTCATTTTCATGTATACGTCCATTCTTGAAAACAATTTTCAGAAGGTGGTGAAGACTTAACCTTATTTATTTAGTCTTCCTAAAGCTTTTTCCTCATATGAAACTATTCTTTTTTGTGTTTAAATTGAACCATATGGACCTCTGAGGGTTGGAGGTGAGGAGAGATATCTGTTCAAGAAAGAATGTATGTTGTGTCGACGTTTTCCTTCTATTCTAATCTATTTCCATCTGTGCTTGAAGTTCATAAGACTAACAACATTTAGACACACAAACACAGAAATTGTTTATTTTTATAAAGGCCAGTGAGGCATTCTTTACTGGTTTAAGGTCGCTGATGTAGGACAGTGACCTCCTCTGGTTGGACCCTCTAAATGCCGCCTTCTCTATAAGTCACTGCCTTGTTTGTCCTGTTTTGTCCTGGTTGTGCTCTTAATATTTGGTCTCAACTGAAGGAGATCATTTTTATACCAATAAATGTGGAAAAAGGGGGAAAAAAGTCATAGTCAGTACTAAATTTGTTGTCTGAATGTTTACTCAGCAGAATATATCCTCTCAAAATCAAAGTGCAGACTTGATGCTGCCACGTGCTCCGGCTACTTGTCATTGTTGTCTGTAAAATGTTTACATGTGTTTCCCTTCATTCACTGTTAGATTTTAGAACAGGAATACATCTTTCACTGCCTCTTTGTCCGTTACTGTCTCTCTGTCTCCCTCTATCTCCCGCTCTCTCTCTCTCTCTCCGTCCCCCCTCCCCTCCGGTCCTTTCTCTCAGCTCATGTCCCTCTCACCCCTCCATCCCTCCTCCCAGTGAGCTGTCAGAGATCCACACACATCGCCTCCCTATGAGAGAGAGAGAGCTTCTGATTTTGACATTCTGAGTGATTTGAGGTCGAATGCTTGAGCACATCCTGTTGTCCAAGGCAAAGCTGTAAACCACTAATTGTTGAGTCAAGGTTTTTGTCAAGCAGGCACTAGGCACAACAATCATCACACCGGCTGATGGCTGGAGGATTTTGTTTTGTGTGTGTGTGTGCGTATGTGCACATGTGTTCAAGCATTTTTTAGGATCTGAAACAGGGGGAGGGGCAGGAGGGAGGAAGGGGTGGGATAAAAAGGTATTAAAAAACCCCAAATAAAAATAAGAAAGGAGTGGCATCTGAAATGCCTACAGTAGAAAGGAGCACAATGATTCTTTGCACGAGAGGAAGCAGTGGCATGCACTCGCATACAAAGGGGAACAAGTGGTCTTTACATGGAGTGCAGCTGCTTATTAAGACTCACTCCTTCGTGCATTATTCCTTTCATCCTCACTCAACCACAAAGTGATTTTACTTTGCCACTCACAAAGACAGCAAAAGATTTCTAATGGACAAATCAGTCGCTTCCCCACGAGTTATAATACAATAAACAGCACATTCTATAAAAGTATCTGACTGAAAAACACTGTGTGGGAGAGAGCAAGGAAGAGAGGGAGAGAGGGAGAAAAAAAGAATATGAAAGACCTCAATTCTCTCCAACGCCATAATAGTGAAATGAGCACATATAAATGTGTTAAGAGTATCTCTTTGCATCTTGTATAGACTGCATGTATTTAATCTGTAAAGCTTATTAAGGCCCTAGTCATTGCTATGCAAAGCAGCACCCAGTGCTTTTCTCTCGCTTTTCAGCCGAGTGCAGTGTTTGGCCAATAGGACTGGCCCCCCGCCTCTCATTCTGCATTCATAACATGCAACATTTGCACAATGTATCTCTCAAAGGCCCTGAATAGAAGGCCTTAATACTCATGTAAACAACTGCAAACCAATTACTTAATGAATCGGGCCCACACATAATGAGGAGCCTCACAAAGGGCTATAAATGCATTTTTTGCACCAAAGCCTCTGCTTTAAACTACAATCCCTCTGCTGTAGTCTAGGCTTAACTGGCAAATCATAATTATTGTCTAAGACAACAGAGAGGAAGCCATTTTTGTATTTTGAGTCCAGCTCCATCCTCCTTTTGATGTCACTCATCAGCTCGCTGACAAAATAAAGCAAATAATTAACAAGAAGGATGGAGAGGAGGAGGAGGAGGAGGAGGGGTGGGAGGGAAAATACAGGAAGACAGAGAGGAAGAGGGGCAAATAGATGGAGAAAGGGCAAGAGAGCGAGAGAGAGACACACAGAGAGAGAAAGGAGAGAAGCAGGGCAAGAGCATGCTGCAGTGTTATGCTTCTGCTTAAGTGCAGGGCTTCCAGACCACTTGTGGAAGCAATAAAGCGCAAGAAGTGACTGTGGTAAGTGGAATGCTTAAATCTAAGCGTCCAGGAGAAGCAAAGAAAAGACAGGGGAAATCGTTGCATGACCAGAAAAAGGGATCATGGTGACTGGTGGCTCTGGGCGCTGCTTCCTTAGTGACATTACAGTGCTAGGAATACATAACTACCCATTTGTCCAATTTTGCTTATGTACACAACTTGTGTCTCATCGCCGCTCGCGACATTCACCGTTTCCGTCAATTCTTTTTGTTCTGCAAATTTTGTTTAATCACACATATTGCGGGCTTCCCATGCACATTAATAGCAGGAGGACAGGCACCATCTGAGAGGCTCTGGGCCCGAAATTGGCTCATGTTTATTAAAGAGGGTGGTCAGTAGGGCTGGCAGTGGCAGACATCAGCAGCTATGAGGACCACAATAGAGCCAGCCCATTAGGCCCTTCCCTGGGCTAATAGGCAGACTGGGAGCGCCTGCTTGCCAGGCCAGGGAGATACAGACTTCAGCCCTTGTGTCAGCGTGGTGCCCAGTAATCACATGAAATCAGAGAAGATTATTCCTCATAACGTTTACCCAGCCATTACTACAGCCCAAATGGGTTCGCAGTGAAGAGGTGCTCTGAGGACCCGACACGCAATTGCAGATTTGATGAAGTCGTGTTGATATTCAAATGCAACCGTGATGGCGTTAGCTTCCACCAAGCTATTTATCATTAGATCTTCTTTTCCAACCCACTTAGGGCTCTGATTTGAGCAGCCTAAATGCCTTTCAAGGGTGAAAAATGAAAGGACATTTGTCCTTGTCAACACTTGAGTCTCCTTCTTCCAAAACAGTTGTCCCTGATTCTCTTCTTGACATGATATGTTTGCCTTCTGACAACAAGCCTGAAGACAGTGAGATTATGACTTCAATTTATTCCTGTGGTAGCCGTTTTGTTTTTGATTTCTAAAAAACCTGGCTGAACCCAGCAAACAGTGAGTGAGAGGGGCTTTGGGGGCCTTTTGTCTTTGTAAGCGAGTTAATGGGTGGCGCCCCCTTGATCTTATGGAAATGAACAGGGAATTATGAGAGCGGCCATGCAAATGTACATCAACCACTTTGGTGTCTGGTGGCCCATTTCCTGTGGCCCGTTGAATAATAACAATGTTCTTACCGAGGGTAAGGGTCTTGATGTGAGGAGCGTTTGGCCCTCCCCAGGTCCTCTTCATGGCCGTGATTTATTCCTTAAAAGAGCAAACAGGGCCAGATAAAACCATTTGATTTGGACATCTTATCACAAGCTTATCTACAATGCATATTAATATAGAAACTTATGGTCAGACTTATGAGAGGCTAATCCGGCTATCTCAACCATGGTGTTGGTGTATCTTGATATGTACACATGTAAGAATACTGACATTACATTACATACATAGATTCGGCCTGCCACAATAACCTTTGTGACTTATTGACTTATTAAGCTACAAAATGTTTAATTCATTTACAAAATGTATTTATACCCCCAGCAATCAATGTATATTGGCACTTTATTTGACAAGCTATTTATTTGAACTCGGACTATAAGTTTTGATTTTTTAATGCTTGCTTATTTCCAGAGTTTCAACAGACAAGCTAAGCGTAAATCATCTGGTGTGAGATGCCAGAAGACAACAAACAAATATGACAACAGGATTGTTTAATTTAAAATATTACAAGATTTTTGGTTTACTTCAGTGTCTAAATGAAACAGTAACTTATGCTGAAAAATCTTCAAGGAAGAAATTCAAATTCAAGCATTGGCCTAACCTTGAAAATCTAATGTTCAAAAGCAAGCATTTTCTAAACTTTTAGGACCTTGTGTGAACAAAGAAACATGTTCTCTCTGTGTTGTGACAACATATAACCAGTGTTGACCAATGCTGAGGCTCCTGTTGCATGCGACTTGCCCGACAGAGTGGATTTCATCTCTTACCTGAGAGGCCATCGTCCTCTTCCTCTTCTTCTGAACTCTGCAGCCTTTCCTGCATGGCTGATTGTTTAAGTAACTGATATGCTTTTGTCTCTGTTCAGGGACACAGACACACATGCAGGCACACACACACACACACACACACACACAAAGTCACGGTCAAATATTTGCTTAAAACCCAGGTTTCCAACTTTCAGAGGTTTCTGTGTTTGATGAGACAACACGCTTCAGTAGCTGAGTCTTTTGGTCTCACTGCTGAACAGAGTGGATGAAAACGCTGCTCAATCAGCTGAGCTGTTGATTCTAGCCTACAGTATGTAGCAACAGTTTCCATGAGACAGCAATCAGCATCTCACATTATCTCAGCATCCCCTACCAGGAAGCCAATGATTGATTTTCTGTTTTAAAAACACTCGTAATTACTTTCCGGCACACTAAAGTAGGTATCATATTTGAGAGGAGCAAAGAGACTGTGCCTGAACAAAATCAACAAAGCAGAAGTACATAATAAATGGGATGTTGCCTCAATGACGTTGTTAAAACACACAAATCAAAGGATGCAGCAAAGTTGTGATCTTGTGTGGCCAAGTCCTAACTTTGTTTGTGTTTTTTTTTTTTTTTTTCCCAAATAAAAGTACCACTTTTAATCATGTTCTGAAAATGTATGATGTGCACACTGCTATTCCACCCACAGCACTTTATACAGGCATTTCTTTTACATGCCACCATAAAAAAAAATCCCATTATGTATACAGACGTGCATGTCTTGGCAATTACTATCAGTTCCAAGGTCATGGTATTTGATTGTGACATTGATGTTGCCCACCACAGCAAACCCCTTTCCTTGCAAAATCTTTTGTCATGTTTTTTTCCCTTTATTCTTTTTACTGGTGATGGCTCTTTTGATTAAGTGTAGCGATTTGGAAACTGGACTCATTTTGCTGGCTGTGCACCTTGGGGATGCAGACACATGAAACACCCTGTAGGAAATCTGATAGCCAAGGGTAATATAGGATTGCTTTACATTTCAGAGGTGCGGCTCATGGATGGGCACACCAACTGCTTCCAGGATGCCTTCACATCTAGTATTTTTCAAGTCCAGCCTTTCCAGAGCATTGTTTAGAAGATAATGAGAACCGATGACAGATCTCTTGCGCTTCCCACCCTGGCGCCCTGACAATTAAAGCAGCGGCATTATGCCGTGCCTGCGAATTATCAATTTTGCCAGAATGCCTCAGACCAGGCTGAAAACAGAGCTAGTGTTTTCTCGGAGATAATTAGAGAGAACTAGCACAGCTCTTCAGGTGGGACTTTGACCCTGGATTCACCTTGATCATCCTGCCTCAGCCACTGCGTAAAAGAGCCCATTATTCACTGCAGTGGGAAGAAAACAAACCACAACATAAGGACAGTGTGAATGCTGGGGCACCGGCGATGCCTTTTTACCTCTAATAGGAACACTTTCCACAGGGCTTTCGTCCTGGCTGTCCTCTTCAGTACTTTGTAGTTCTGTAAGAAAGGGAAGCACATAGTGAGAAGCAGTGGCAGGGAGGAAGGGACTCTAAGGATAGAAATGGGAATGGGGGGTCTTTCTTCAGCACTGAATAGAAGCCTGTAGGAAAACTGGGCTGTGAGGGATTAATAAAAAAGCTCTATGGTGAAATTGATTTCTTTCATAAAAGCGAAGTTTTAGTTCTCTGCAGAGGTGGTTTGCAAAAAAAAAAAAAATAGCAGCAGTCTACATCTGTTCCTGTTAATGGTCTTGTTTTATATTACTGTGCAAAGACAGACTTATCTCAATGTTTTGGACGTTTGTGAGAATCTACTGGCAACTGTAACAAAACACTTGCTGAGGGGGGAGTTTTTGATTGTTAGAAAATGCAGCCATTCATCTGCAACAAATAACCAAAATCCAGCATTTCAACACTGCAGTCCAATTATAAAAACACACACTTATTTTAATTCTAATAATATTTAGTAACCTTGGATCTGTTGCTTCCGTACGGGCCTGGCGGGCTTCACATCACCGTCAGCCAGGAGAGAAGGAGGACCACACGAAGAAGACAAGTCACTCTCGCCCTCCGCTGAGGGGCACTCCTCACTGGACCGGGACACAAGTGTCCTCAGCAGCACTTTGGCCTGTGAGCAGCACAAATTAAAACCACACTCTTAATTGTTCCCATTTTGTGAAGGAAGTGTCAAATTGAACTCTCGCCGATTAGGCAAGTCATTTACTTTGGCCATGGCTGCTCGCACAGAGGTGCAGCAGTGTTCAAACGCCAAGAGAAAATAACTTCAAATTCTCTCACTCGTTTAACTAAAAAAAGATTATTTCGCACACTTTCGCTCCCGCTCTCCCTCTCAATCACACTTTTTTTTCGCTCTCTCTCTCCCTCTCTTCTCATCCATGAGATTAGAGAAGCACCTAAAGAATGCAATCACCCTGGCGTTAATGTGCAACACGTTCCAGATATCTTCCCTCTTGGCTGAGAGAATTGAGACAAACTGCTCTCTTCCTCCCTCTCCAGCTCATTTTTTATCTCTGGGGAGATGAGGATACACAATTAAGAGGAGCTGTTCCGGGAGATGAGGAGCAGGGAGATGCCACACACCGATTTCCTTTCTCTCCTTTTTCCCTCCCCCATATCAAATCCTGCCATCATCATCTCTCTTTTGTGATCAAAGACTGCCTCTCAGCCTCAGATGGCCATTTGCAACTTTTAATGAGCACTAATAGGGAGGGGATGATCAGGAGGATTTTGACAGTGACAAACTTTAAGTACATTGTAAGTTGTTATCAGTAGGTCGCAGTGAAGATTGACAATGTACATGCTTTCATTTTCTTCGAGGGGGAAGTGAGGCAAACACATGCCAATCTGAGCTTGCCACTCGGTATTTGATGTTGCTGCACAATAAAAACTGTCTTGATCCTTGTCCCCGATATCCGTCTTTGTTCTTTTTTTAGATTTAGTCAAATGTACCGTGGGTTGAGGGCTCTTGCAGACCCACTGCATTTTAAATATCAATGAATGCAACTGTTAGCACTTGAATATTCAAAGGGCCTCTTTGAGTGTGTGCATGCGAGCTGCATGCTCCCATTTGTCGGAGTAGCCAGGCTGTGTGGCATTACGTGAATGGAAATTTCTGTTTGCTCTTGTGTGAGGAGAGTAAGCTGTTGTATGAGAGGAGAGAAAGAGAGAAAGAGGGAGAAATAAAGATAGAGACGGAGAAATAGAGTTAGGGAGAGAGGAATAGATGGAGTAGATGGAGTGAGAGAGATAAAGGGGGAGAAAGATTTTCACTCAGGCTTTTCCTGATGCACTTGGACACAATGATGTAGATGGCAGTGCCTCTCTTCCTTTTGTCGGTTCATATTTTCAAGAGGCTCTACAGTCTCCCTCTTTGCCTCTCTCATAGCGACGGGGACACTGGAGCAAGATTCCCGAGCCACAAGAACCCCCGCAAGATGAGTCCGCAAATAACATAAAGAACCTGCATGTACACTGTATATGATCACTCCTGCGGATACACTTCCTGAAAACTAACATTCCTGACAAATCTCTTGACATAATCTTTGGGTTTTAAGTGTGAATATTAATTGTAATTTCTGTCTTTGTTTTATTAAGCATGATCTGCACAAGGTCAATGAGTGGCATATTTAAAATAATCTTGTCTGTTGTGGAGAAATGGCTCCCTCGTTCAATGGGACCCGGCTGATGGCTATACTTTTGGCTAATGCCAAATTAAAAGCAAGTGTTTCTCAGATGAATACGCCACATGAGATGAAAGAAGCCAAGCAGGGGCTGTAATTTGCGATTAGCGCATGGGTCAGGGTTCCCCTTCTGTCTAGGTCAACGTGTGGAGCAATCTGATGAGTCGGCAGCCACGGCTTGGTTTCAAACAGCAGACACAAAGAGGGCACTCAGCACAAACTACAGCTAAAAAAAACAGGCAAAGAAACAAAAACACTAACCTTTTTGAAAAAAAGGAGAAAAAAAGAAGGCATTTTACTCCTGCAGTCACATGTGTGTTAATGTCTGCTTGCTTTTGGGAGTGAATGCGAGTGTTTGACCTCCTATTTGTGTGTGTAGTGGCAGTGTATGTGCCTCCAACGCTACCTGGTGGCTGTAGGTGGCATGGCGCTCCAGCAGCAGTGGTGTGAACAGCTGGACCAAACGCTCAGTGCTGAGGACACGGCGCTCCTTCAGCAGAAGGGCGTGCTTGAACCAGCGATCCCACAGCCGAGCGGCATCAGGAGGGAGGCTGGTGCTGCGGCGGGGGTGGGGGAGGTGGGAGAGAAAGAGAGGCTTTCTTATTGAGTACACAGTGGGACATCTGTAAATAAGCTACAATTATACCTCTTACAGTGAAAGAGTCTTTGATTATTTAAAAAAAACTGAGATAGCTTTCAAGTTTGACCATTATGTGAAGAAATTAAATGCATTTCTCACACTTTTTTTTCATGAAGCATTCTCAAAAGACTGCTTGTCCTTGCATCTTTAGAAGATATAGATCATTAATGAATTCCAGTTAACACCGAATAGACACAGATGGCAATATAGCACCAGGTTTAAAACTAGATAAAAGGTCAAAGAGCCAATAGGCATCTCCACAGGAAAGAGAGCGACACTGCTAGATGTGTTTCTCTGGATTGAGTACATAGCAGGAAGGTCTCAGTGAAATCAATAGAGTAGTGAAGCAGAGCATGGATTTGGCTCAGAGTATAACTACTCATTATCCAAAGGACTGGAAGTCACAGATAGGGCATTTTAATTTACTCATGACATTCACCCGTGCAGTGTTACCGCACGAGGTGACACCAAAGATGACCTTTACATTTGTGGACAAGGGAGACCGTATCGAATGGTAGCGTGCAATATCTCAGCGACTGTTGTAAGTGCGTGCCCTCTCCCCCACTGTCTGGTGCAAAAAAGAAAAAAAGAAAAATGCACAGGCAGCTAACCGCTCTTTGTCTGAAAAGTGGAATTCACTTTAACTGTAAGTCTGTTCTCTGTCCCTATGAAAAGAAAAGAAAGGTCTATTGAACTCTGTAGCTTCCAGAGCACTGATATTTGTGCTGTGAATTACTCTATTATAGCACTACTTATTAGGGCAGATGAAAATGTCATTGTCTACACAAAACACACACTATATTTTATCATACAACTACACACCCTATTGCAAAATATTTGGGACATTGTCTAAAATGAATATAAAACACAATGTGATCATTTGCAAGTTCTTTGTGACATATATTCAACTTTATTTTTATAATATAACATTAATATTATAAAGTTTTGTTTAAGTAAATATACACTCTGAATATTGATTTTTTTTTTTTAAAGTGTCCCAACTTTTTTGGAATCTGTTTTTTTTCTATAAATGCAACATAATACAAAATAAGAAAAAAAACACTACCTGACCCTAACTTTTTAAGGGTAAAATTCAAGCACTTTCAACTACAAATGTTCAAATTCCAGCTTTAATAATCACATCTAAATCTACAGCAATCAGTGTATATTGTTAATTTGTTAATTTTACCAGCTGTTTATAGAAGTGTAGGTTTTAATCATGAATATTTAATGCCAACTAATTTCCAGTGTGAGGGATAAACAGATGACCTAAGTAGCTTTAAGCTAGCTTAGCTTGTCTGGTGTGGAGGCAACAAACAAATATGATGACAAGGTTGTTTCATTACAAATATTAAATTTTCTTTATTTTCATGTGTGACTATGTAAATGAAGCACCAGTTATGCTAAAATTTAGCATTTTCCAGACACCTTTTTTTATCTGAAAAAAAAGCAGAATTAAACACAACTGCAGAATAAAAACAAACACTGACATGAGTCTTTGGTGTTGGATTCAGGAGGCCTTACCTTATTTCATTAGGCTCAGTGCTGGACTGGTGCGCCCTCACTAGATCCTGTGGTAGCAGGCAGCCCTTTGCTGTGCTCCATGACAACCTCTGAAGCTCATGAAGGATGACTGCTCCACATGCTTTAAGGTCCTCGTCATTCAAGCCCGCTCCACCGTTACAAAGGCTGTCCAATATATAGAGAGCAGTCAGCTATTGCCATGGAGCCCTGAGCTCAACCCGCGGGTCAGGAGCACATGGAGTACATCCAACAGCTGTTAACACTTCACACTCACACACGGTACACAAGAACGATCACTCACATCAATGCACATCCACACTCGCTGTAATAATATCACAGCAAGACTAAACATTACACTGAGGGTCACGATGACACAAGATGGCCACTGTCTCTAATGTTGAAGATGTTGTTGATGTCTTTTACAACACTTATGTTTGCATGAATGGGGATAAACTGGGTTTAAAAAGAGCGAGAAAGCTTTCATTTGCCAGACATTTATCCGTACTTTACAACAAGAACTCCAATTATGGTAAATTAATCATGCTATGAAATATAAAAGGCTTATGAAAAATAAGCCTAGTCTAATGAAACACATTCTCCATCCTCCATCTCCCTGACTCCCAATAACAATTCAGCAGGGCGGTTACTATAACAATCCCATGTGTTTGAAAACCCCTCAGAAATAAAGACGTGTGCATGTTGGTGATGACACTTCATCTAAAGTGAGAGCCCTTGGCAGAAGGATAATATGTTTTCCTCGTCTGCACAAACTGCTCCATGGCCGTTAACCAAATATACACAGCTTTTAATTTAGACAGGGAGAGGTAAGACTGTAAAGTTGGCGGAAAGACAGGAAGAGTATACTGTACCTGAGAATTCTATTGAGTTGTCTTCCATCAATCGATGAATCCTCGTACACACCGGTCCATTCACCATAGAGTCGTCCTTCTACGTGGTCCAGCAGCTTAAAGAATCCTTCCTGGGAGAGACTAAATACACATTACCCATTAATGTGATAAAAGGAAATAAAAGTAGAGGAGGCCATATGATCAATAGGCCAGCTATTTGTACAAAATAAATAAATAAAAGGTGCAATGTGATTCAAAGAAATCTGTGATGTGTTTTTCCAGGCTATTTCCTTGAGGTACTCAAGGACTGCTGGAGGAATCTGATCATTGGAATGGTACCAACACAAAACAGGACTTCAACAGTTCAATAGAGTCTTTTGATGCTGCCACAGGTTGTATGGGAAGGCTTCAGGCATTCAAAGTAGAGTTTGTAGAATTATATGCCTACTGTTGAAGTAAAACTTTAGGGAATGCTTTTCCTATGAGGCCCATGTTGATAATGCATGATAAAATATACTTATAATGTGTTATATTGTTATAATGCTGAATAACAACAATCACAGCACAGCATAAAGCTATTTATAAGGTCATTGTTTTTGCATGCTGATGTCTGTCATGCATTATAATCATAACCCCACACAATACAATGCATTATAAAGGTGTGTAGTGCATAACAAAAACAAAATAATGTATTGCAACTTTGAGATGTATAGTACAATGAAAAAGTCTGCAAGTGTCCAGCAATCAGAGGAATTATGATACTTGACCTTATGTTATTACAAAATGCTTTATAATGTAATTATTGCTATAAGGCAGTATACATATTTATCTATCTAACTATAGTTATAGAGTGCTATGAGCAGATTTTAATGCATTTTAGGTATGACAGTAATGTATTGTAGACATGTGCATCATAGGAAGGGTCAACAAACTTTAAATCAGCTAAAATAGCAACAATAACTTCATTATAAATATGTAACACTTCTGTAACACTACCAGTCACATTAAAAAGTGTAAGGAAAAATGTTCCCAAAAAAAGGGGGGCCTTGAGATGATTTCTTTTGGTGAGAGATTTACACTTTAATCTGGTCCTGTGTGCGGCTACAAAATGAGAAATGGATGCCTAATGCATGTGGATATTGGGAATCCATCTCTTTCTTGCGCATTAAGCTCTGGGTGGCCCTCATTGAATTCTCCCATGAAACCCCAAGCCGAGAGATCCTGAGCCCCCCTACATAAAAGGGGCCAAAAAAGAATTTATGACAATCTGTAATGGGCTCCTGGGTTAGGGGTCAGCAAACAATTGCTCCCTCTTTTTTGCAGGTTGTTTCCTGGTAACATCCTGATTAAGCTGGCAGCTTGAATTATATCCATGACATTCTGTAGTGTGCAATCCGTCTGTGCTAAGTCCTCTTCAGTGTGGCTGAAGTAGCATAGGCAAAAGCTCTATCTTTTTTTTCCCTCTCTCCCTTATCGTCAGCGTGGGCCTTGAAATAGTCATCTTTCTCTTTCCACTTTATTTGTCAATGCTCTTCAAAAAGAGACCTTTAGAGAGGGAGAAAGTGAATTAGTTTGTGTTTTTCTGCAAACCTCTCTCTCTCTCTCATTGTATTGTTGCCAGCTTTCATGTCAAGGTCTCCAACCTCACTTTAGATGCTGCTGTTGTCCGCGTGTCGACATCATCAGGAGCGCATTGTTAGCTAGGAGGGAGAGGTCAGCCTCTCTGCAGCGATATTGCTCTACAGTGTACAGTACTGGCTCCGGTGTGATTTAACACACGGAATGGTCTCTCTGTTGAGTGATTGGTGTCACAAGAATCTCGCCATGCTGGCACAGACAGCAAATGTAACACACAAAGGAATGGAAAAATATGTAATAACGACCCACTGACAGCAGGGAATGCCTGACTAAATTTGGGGTGTGTTCCACCATGCTGAGCACACAGTTTACTAACTAAATGTGTGACAACTTCACTGAAACCAAACAGGAAAACAAAGCCTAATGACATTGCTGAACTGTTACATTATTCCTACACCCATACATTTTATTTTCTACTTGGATTTTTTAATAACTTAGACTGTATGGCATGCTGGCATCAAAGAGGCAGAACCATCATGCAGTTCAGGGACGGCATATTTGAGAGCAGGACACAGTGAGGCCATTATGATGAGTCTCGAAGAAAAAACCTGGAGGATATTTCAGTCGTATACCCTCACTTACCCCAGCAATGCTGGAGGAGAAATATAATGGGATAATCTAATGAATTGCCCGGGCTTGTTTTTCCTGACTGTGAGCTGAATGGAGGGAGCGATATAAACTCTAACCTTAAGAGAGAGAGGGAGAGAGAGAGAGACAGGGAGAGGATAGAGACTGGATGCTCTCTGAGCTTTACATCAAAGCCTCTGGTTTTCTCCTCATACACAGAAGCCCTCCGTGTTAACAATGAAAGCTGCAGCCCCCACCATCGTCTCCCCGGCACAGGCTAACTGCAGTTCCTCTTGAGGTCACACTATAAACAGTATAGCAGACCACACAGAAACACAGTCATGCACAAACAAACATGCCTAGAGAAAATAAAATCATTCTTCTTTTGATTCATTTTTACTTAATTTTTTATAAAAAAAAATACACAAGATTATATTCAGTCTGTTTGGGAAAACATTGTGAGCTCACGTGCAACTGGGTAATGGATTTAAAAAATAAAGCATTTAATAGTAAACCAGCATAACCCAAGGACAGGAACAACACGAGAATTAAACACAGAGACCGTCCCTGAGAATACGATAGAGAAAAAGTTTTGTTCTTCTTTTTCAAGAGCATAAGAGCTCCTGTTCATAAAATACTGTATATATTGTAGGGAAAATGCAGGGGCTCTGGGCGCAAACATTCACATGGGATTTTCTGTGGCTCTAACCCCATCCAAAATGATCCTTCAACTCAGAGGCCATCATCACGCTAAGGATTTGTGGCTGTAAGTGCTGTCCACATGCCCACCCTCCAGAACACTCTATGGTGCCACAAATTTCCTCCTCCACTGGGGACTTCCTGAGGTCTCTCAAGCAGAAAATTGCTCTGTTACAGCATTATCTTGGATTATGGCAATATTGTTGGTGACAGGTCCTGAGCTCTTCCTATAAGATGCATCACTGCCACCACCGCAGCTGCCGCTGAGCTACAGAGAGCATGGCAGGCATGGACCGTGACACCCACAATCCTCTCTGTCAGCCTCTGATGTGATGGTGGCAAGGACTGTATGCTGTCTTCACCCGCTCCTATCATTAACAGCCCTCTGTGGTTCAGCATGGCTATGCAGAACATTCTCCTTTCTCAGCTTGCTTAGCTTCAAATCTTGGGGGGAAAAATACTGACTGCATTGTGCAGGTTTTAAGACGTGTGTTGGCACAAAGCAATCAAAATGTTAGTGTTTTTTTGCCACTTTGAGAATTCCAAAAACAAAGTAGTAGGGATGCACCAGTAACATGTCGAATATACTGTACTATACATATCGGGACAACACTGACTCAAACTCCTGAGATAGGATTGGGTATTAGTGACAATCCAATCCTTTCCTATTATTAAATAACAATCTTGTAAATGTATATATATGTATCTATTCATTACATTCTGTTTACAAAAAGTTAGAATGTTTAAGTCAAGCCTGATTTAGACATACATATAAAAGAATGCAGAGAAATTAAACACTGGTATCATATCGGTACTCAGCATCGGTCTATACCCAACGTTCAGGTATCGGTATCAGGACTGAACAAGTTGGATCAGTGCATCTCTACAAAGTACAGAAGTCATACATACTGTACCTTTCCAAGGTCACCACTGGAGCTGAGGAATCGCAGTTTGAGTGTGGTGTGTTTCTGGACGCATCAGAGTGGAGGGACGATTCAGGACTGTGCTGATTGTGATCATCATTCCCTGCAGAAGTGGCATTCCTCTCAGGTGCCACGCCCTCTTCTAGATCCTCTTCCAGCTCAGATTGTGTCAGAGAAATGGACAGGTCACTAGCAACGCTCTCGGACAGCTGCACATCAGAGCTCGGTGTACTGACGCTCTCACGTCTACCTGAATGTAAACACATTTAACATTTTAGTCAAGCACATTAAAAAGATATTACAAGCAAGGAAAAGCATCGCAAACCTGGTATATCTTGAGCTTTTTCTCCAAAAGTGGTTTCAGGCATGAACTGGCTGAGACCTCTTTCTCCAGCTTCCATTATAGGTGGCTGATGAGCTTCCTCTCGGGAGTCAGTGGGTTCTGCTGGGGAATTCTTAGCCTTCATGAGTCTACTGCTGCTGCGAGACAGATTCTTCTCAGGCCCCGTCAAGGTCACCAGAGGTGAAGGTTCTTGTTCATCATCACTTCCAAAAGCCACATTGCCAGCTGCGCCTGTTAAGGCGAGAACAGATGGGAGAACTGCCATCGTTCTTTCATGTTTGTCACTCAAATTACAGCCGTCAGGGGAATCGTTTGAGCCTGAAATGTCATCTGATAAATGTGCTCGGTTGCTGGCGGCATCCTCTCCGCCAACTCTGAAGTCCTTCAAAAGGCCACTTGGTAGACGTTCGCGGGAGTGCATGCTGCGATTGGGTGAACGATGCAATGCTTGGTGTGAGTGTACACTTGTGGTGCCAGCTTCAGCGTCAGACCCTCTGGAGGTCTGGCGGCCCATAAAAATTACCGATGGTGGTTGTGTAAAATCCCCAGCTGGGTGAGAGAGGGAGCTGTCCTGGTGCTGGCTAGACACGACTTCAACCTGCAAATATCAGGGGTAAAATCAATGACAGAGTCATTCTTCCCTTACCTCATAAAAATGATATTTAAAAAAAATAAACATAGTTCTTGAAAGACTTTAAATTTTCTTATATTCTTAGAATGAATATGCCTTTTTGAAAGAAATTTATCTGGAGTATGTTAACTATCCAGTTTACAAATTTGAATAAGTGTAGCTTGTTTGGGCCAAGGTCAGAATTCTTTTCACAACATCTTTCAGAAGAATGTCTCAGGATCAATGTTTTAACTTTTCATCTTATTAGAAATCCTTTAGACAAGTTTCGATTCATGTCTGCAATGTCACCAAGGGGGGGAGAGAGTGGAGCAAAAAAGCCTCCCTCCAAACATAATAACAAAAAGCATGGCTTCTGTTTCTTTTCTGATAAGCGTCTTAAATACCAAACAGTTAGCTGCTTAATAACATTCACTGTAAACCATGCAGCCTGCCCAGCAGATCCACAAAGTAGGTAAAAAAAGAGGAAAAGTTAATTTCTTGGCTGAGTGATTCCATCGGTAGCTGCAGGGCAAAGTAGAAAGTGTTTCACTAAAGTAGCAATTGATTCTTCTATCAATCTGCGGCACGCGTGTGCTCTTCCAAGGAATGTATTAAATATGAAAATCATATCCCGTTATCATCTGTCTCCAGCTTTCAGCCCGGTAAGCTTCCCTTAATGAATGCTGCAGCCTGAGGGACATGCACACTGCCAGCCAATGGCTTGTATGCATAATGGAGTGACGGTACCATTTTGCTCATTACAATATCGACAGGCTGACGGGGGTTTTGCACACAGTTACAAGTGACTGCTCTAGACAGCATGCTCCAAGTTATTATGAGATGTCTTAGACATTTCATCTAAAAGAGCTTTAACTGCTTAAAGTGAAGGGAGAAAGCAGCTATGGACTTGAACTACATCGCTTGTACAGATGCACCAGCTAGGATTAGACACCTGTGCTATTACAGATACACAGTTTAAATGTAGACTCCTCGACAGATTTACCAGGCATAATGTCTACTTTCCTTTGTTATTATAAACCTGAAAAACACAGCTTGATAGAACTGAGATTTGCATAAACCTTGTAAACATTTCAAAAAAGGAAGATCCAACATAAAAAAAAACAAGTGTCGTTTTTCAACCATGAAAAAATGTGTAAACACGCACAACAGGGGTCGCACAATACATAGTAGATGTGATATGTAAAGTACATCATGTACAAATATGTTACTTCTTATTACTATGCTAGTAGTATACATTATGTTGCACATATAAGCATTACCTTTGCTGTGTCAGTCCCTTTCTCCATATTTTTCTTTGCTTCCATATATCTGGAAATCTTTTTTAAAAAGTCAGCCTGTAACAAATGTAACGATACACAAAGATAAGAGCAGAAAAAGGACATGTCATAAAATTTAACTGACACATGACAGACAAACTGACACTGCAGGCAAACACTAGTAATTGTCCGTTATAATGCTATGATAGTGTTGGTGAATATTATCTGCATTTGGTGTAGAAGCAGAAGGTATGAAAGCAAAAGTGACAACGTCAAGCATCAGTCAATCACAGTCAGTCACGACGGGTTTTCCCAAGTGAGTGTCCTCTGTGTAGCTGCTGACACCCTTTAACATTTATCTGACCGGCCAGACTAACTGCCTTAATCCCAACTCCAATTATAAAAACCTAATGGCCATTTTAAGGGCACTTGGATTAGCTCAAACATGCCAGACCTTTTAATCAAAACAATGCCAGTTTACAGAGGCAGACCATTTAAAGCCAGCGTTCATAATTTCTCATTTATCCAGTCTTGTATTTGAATATTTTGCAAATGAACAAATGTTTCCTTAAAATTGTCATAAATGCCTGCACCTCTGTATGTGTTTGTGTAACTTTACTGTCCTCACTGTTCATGGAGAATTTACGTTTTTTATTGCATCAAAAACATCAGAGTTAAACCAGGAAAATCAGGTCGACTTCACACAATGGAAACAAAGAGCAACAGGACAACCAAAATAACAACAAACATGCAGGACTCATAAAGCATCAAGAGGAAATAAACCAACTGCTTGAGGGGAGAGAATGACTAAACCTCTGGAGCACTTCAGAGTCTCTATATTGGGCAATTAACTCAGCGAGTCATAATTAGCCAATTTTGTTAATTTGATATTAAGCTGTCAAGCACTGTCGTTGAGTTTTAAGTGATAATCTGACTGGCTCATTGTTTTCTCCCTCGTTCATTTGCTTGTCGTGATAAATTGCACAGTTTGAGTGTTTACTATTGTCACATCAAGCAATTGAAGCAAATTTTTCTACTCTGTGTTAAAATTACTGCATGGCATTAAGGCAAATCAAAAGTGTATCAACATGCTATAATAACAAATACACAATCCCCCGAAAAATTCTATTATATTGTAGGTCTGAGTTTATTGTTCTTGTTTTAAAGTTACAGTGTTTTGGTAACCTGTTAGAACAAAACACACAATTTGAAATATGATTATTGAATTTATTAAAAATATTTAGAAGTACAATTGTCTAAACATCAATAAACCTCAGTGGGCAGGGCATTTGATTGCTCTTTATAAAACTCCATAATAAGAAAAACTACTCAACTGAACAAATGAAACTGTGTGTGTGTGTACCTGTGTTATACCTTTTGTTGTTGCAGGGGGCCATGGTCAGGACCATATTCCTTCATGCTAATTTCTATGCACTCCACATCTCTCAGAAGCTCAAGGTTTCTCATTTTCGCTCGTGCTTCCCTGTCACAGATTTCCTTGAGATAACTGCGCAGTTTGGAACACTTTATCTGTGAGCTGAAGGCAGTGGAGAACTATTATTCCAAAGAAATATTATCTAGGAGCATTGTCAAAAAATAAGAGCTAGACTTTTCACAAGAAAAGGTTAAGCACAATATGGTTTAAATTTAAATCTTATTCTCAACTCTCTTATCAGCTGTTTTGACCTGGCATGTTAATATTTATGAGAATCAATCTACGATAAAAACAGGCTGTTCATCTCAGATCCAAAAGGTGCTTGTAGCACACTTGAGTAATGTGGTGAAAAACATTCAGATGAATAAAAAGCAAAAAAAACATTCAGGTTAATATAAATGCAAGGGCATTATTTCATATATATATATATATATATGGTTTAAATTAATTACATATTAAATACCTACTTACTACTTACTTGCTTCTGTCTCTATTTAAATAGTTCATACACCAAAGTTACAGCTTAGTATATCGGTCAAGGTAAAATAGAGAAAAAGGTAAAGTAATCTCTTTTATGATATACAGTAATTTGTATAACTTACATTCTTTTATCAGACCTTGAGTACGTAAATAGTTCCCTCTCCAGCTGCAGCCTCCGTTTCTCCCTGCACACACAAATCAGGGGAACTGTCACCCACACAGACCGCAGCAGCATCTTCGTGGTTTGCTAGGGCTAATTGATGGCTAATTAGCAACAATATTAACGGTACTTGCATATTTACACATTAACAAAATGTATTTCTGATGTTGATATGGGAATTGACTGCACAATAAACGATACGCGCGTATGCTAATAGCTACAAAAATAGGAGCATTGGCTTAACTGGAGCAGTTGCTAATATGCGGACGCTAACGTTTCACCGTAGCTTTCCATTCAAGCTACATCAACAACCCTCAACGTAACTATTACTATTAGCTAATGGTAGAGTCCGATCTAAATAAGCTAATGAACAAGCTAACGTAAGGTATACGGCATCTCCGTCAACTCCTAACTTCGTTGGTTAGCTAAGTAGCTAGCCTGTCATGTCTCTGTGCCAAGCGGCAGGAGGAGGCTGCCGAGCGGAGAGCTGACAACTCGAGACCGCGGTCTGCACCAGGCCGTGTCCCGGTACCCCAAAAAAGAGGAAACCCTCACCTTTCATGCATGCTTTGTTGAATCGATGTCATCTTTTCATAATACTGGTCCTCGCTGCGAGCCATGCTCGCCATTTTCATCCGCTTTGGTGCTACTGTAGTGCCGAGGGGACGGGGAGGAGGAGGAGGAGGATAGACGGTGTTTACATTGGTTACCATGAGCACCGCTTCCCAGAAATCCCTGCTGATAAACACAGGGAGCACGTGGTGAGTGTGCTGGCGCGAGCGCTCCTAGATATTAGTAGAGACCATCTTTGATATTAGTCTTTTTTAACTTGTACATGGCAGAGTTATGCTGTTCACGACAAAAAAACCCTGCCCCGCTGTCACGGGAGTTCTTTTAAGTGCCGGGTAAGAACAACTGTTGTGTCTTTTGCCCACATATTCTTTATTATTTACCGAAAAACATAGCCCCTTCTTAGAAATTGTAAAACAAGATATACATTTCAACGGTCCAGTAGGCCTATACCGTTGCTTAAATGTCACTTCTTAAAATGAAGTAAATGATACTTCTGGGGTTTATTAGGACCTCAGTGTTCAGAAAACCCCACTATTTGCTGACAAAAAGATGTCAGTAACCTGACATGGCTAAATACCAGCCATTAAAAGCTTCCCTTGTCTTCATTTGATAAGCTCTCCCCTTCTCTATCAGATACAGATTGATGTCTCATTTACCCAGATGGATGCTGTAAGACAAGATCCTGATCTTGTCTTGCATTATCAAAGTTCACCGCTGACAGTTCTCATAATGTCATGTTTTGACTGCAGCAGCATGTCATTTTGTCAAAGCGACAACACTACACATCCTTGCTGGGATTGTGAAATTGACAGCCCCATCCAAATGCACACCCTAATCAAGCAATTTCCCCCAATTCCAGTCGCATCAAATTGCTCTTTAGCTGTTGAACTGGGGAGTTTTGTTGTCCTTTTCTAATGCTAATCTGCCCTATTCAGCATCTCTCTATGAGGCTATTTGTTGTGAAATAAATCCCCTTGTTTGCCTCCTGCATGTATAATTGATATTGTTGCCAGGCTTTTTGTTTGTGCTGTGGAGAGCTCAAAGGCGCTACTTTGGAGGTGATGAAGAAAATGGGACGTTCCAGCTGAGCTCAGCTGAGGTTGATGCCAGTGATCAACCTTTCATGCCATGCATTCATGCTTATTTTCAGCAGATTGTGACTCACGATATGTACAGCATTGACAGCCATTGTTTACTCATGCTTTCCCTTTACTTTGTGTATCAGGAAAAATACTCATCAAGATGTACCAGCACCATGAGTGAGATTACATCAAAAGCAAAGACACTCCAATTAAGGTAAATGCATTTTCTGGTGAGTACTATTCCAGTCCCTTTGCATAGATAAATGCGCAAAAAACTTCAGTGCTCATAACTTATCTTCTTCTCCACTGCGTTTTATCTGTATGCTTCTTGAACAGCATTCATATTGCCTCGACAGTGAGTTATCTACAATATAGTTTCTTGCGAGTAAAACAATGCATACAGCCCAAATGCTGCAAAACAAAACCAGTTTTAATGATAGAGTAGGTTTAGCCTTTACAGGTGTTTATCAGTAAAAACAAAAAGTGGCATGCATACATTTATTTAAATATTGCTACATCAATGGCTGCGCTGAAAATATTATTTTCCCTTTTTGTAGTTTTTTTGCACTGTTTCTGCCTGCTGCTCCTCTGAAGACATACAATGTGTATGGCCATTGATATGCCCTAACAGAGGTCACAATTTGCATGAGAATTAACAGCTAGTAAATTAAATTGATATTCAGTGCACATCTCCGTTGAATCCTTCAGACCTTTGTTCCCCTGCCTGGCAGAGCCCATGTTCAGCCCCTAGCTAGTCAGAAACATCTGTGCAGTTAATAATTTGATAAACAGCTTACACAAATGCTAAATTATCTTCTCCACCCCCCTCCTCTTTTTTTCTTCCTCCCCTTGTGTGAGACTTGGAACAGTTGGCTCACCTCTCTGTGGTGTTGGGTTTATCTGTCTTTTGTGGCTGTTCTTCCACAGCTCTGGTTTTCATGGCTCTCCCTTCACTCCTTTCACTATCACTTAGATACTGAAGCAGTGTTTGGGGGTTGATGCAAATCCTCAATTCTCATCTGTGAAGAAAAAAGGCGTAGGAGTTTCCTATTGTGGCAAGTTTAAAATGAACTTGGTCTGAACATTTGTTATTCATTCATAGTTCTGCCTGGATAGCATTTACACAAATGCTGAAGAAGAACAGTGACATTTATCAACACATTTTAACATTTACAATGCCATTGTGCTTCCATTGAGTTAAAGCCCATTGTTTGCCCAGAACTCGGGTGACTCCCTGTGAAATTGCAAATTAAGGTCTGACATATTTTTTCCAGAGAGCATTCTACATCAGAGTGCAAAAGCTTTCAAGTTCCATGTGTTAATTCAATGGTCACTTGTTTCTATAATTGGCTGATACCACTAGCGGAAGAGATTTGACCGGGCTTTTATAATCGTTTCAAAAAGTAGGCACTTGTAGTTGGCACAGGTATAGTTTGATTTTCACAAAGTTATATTAAAAAGATTAAATGTGTCCAGATGATGATATTAGTAGTATCTGTTCAGAACCAGGTCTGATTAAAATTTTAAAAAGGCTACAAAATATCACAGTCTAATCTGTTTGCGTGTGTGCACACACGTGCCCGCATGCCTACATATGGTTTATTTGTGCGTCTGTGTTTTGTGAGTGCGTTTTTGTCTATGAGAGGACAGCAATTAGTTAAGTGCTATCAAGTGGATGAAAAGCTGCAACAAATCCCCTTTATAATTTCATGGAAAAGAAAGCTGACAAAATAGAATGGGGTGGAGGGGAACTAGTTTCCAATGCTTGCCTTTTCATTTGCGACTTAAGAAGAAATTGAACACTAAGAGGCTGTGCTAAGCTGTGTTAAGACACATTTTGTCCTCTTTTTTTTCAGATGTCGAGTTGTTTCTTTAAACTTTTTTTTGTTGATGCTGTCTCTTCTGTCAGTAAGGATGAGTGAGGAGATCAGATTCAGCATGATGCTGCACTTGTTGGTTATTTGAATAAACATCAGGGCAGTCTCGAGTGCTGTCTGAGAGCACAATGCCTCAGTGTGGTTTTGAACAAAGACTCCCAGGTCTAATGACAGTGGCCTGTTGTTAGCGCACGCACGCCTTGTGATGTCGTAGTTCTGAGAGTGGATTCATTCTCTATTTTCTTTCATTTTTTTTATGCTTTCCTTTGGATATTTGCCATCCGGACTTATTCCAATCATTTTCATATGCTCTTGCAGTCCACGGGCAGATCCTGTCAGTGGGCGAGAGAGACGGGAAGGAGAGGATCATCTCTCAGTTTGACAAGAGTCTGTGAGCCTGGAGTTTGACCGACAGCTGATAGCAGGGGCGGTGTGGTACACAGCAGAGAATAAGGGCAGCGTGTGTGGTTGTCAGATGATGGGATTCACGTGGGCTGGGCTGTTCGGGTCAGGCGTCTGACAGCCCGGCTGGTTACACTGATCCCTGGCCTTGTTAAGACCGTGCACTTCCACCTTTATGTTTACCAGCTCAGGTTCACTGGTGGTGAACCAGCTGCAAGGCAGCAGGTCAGTTGCACTGAGGTGAACCCATTACTGATGCTGAACGAGACAGTGGCTTGTGTTGTTTTTGGTTTTGTCTGATAGAGTATAGTATCCTGTGTGTTCAACTCATGTATACCCAGGTTTTGAATATGTTACAGCAATGTTATACCTATATAATATAAAAGTTGTCCATCTGCTTTAGCTGTACATTGCAGCATAATTGCAAACACATTGCAATGACAGTAAAAGTGCCATAACTGTAGATGTAATCATCACTTTTATGGACGTACAATTTAGATTTTTTGCAGTCGGCACCCATAACTGATAATTACTTGCTTCTCATTTCTGATGGAGAAATAATAAGCATATTCACATTATTGTAATTTAGAAAGAAGTTCATAACCTGTAGTTTATGTCCACCTGAGGGTAAAAAAAGCTTAGATGCAGAGAGCAAAGGAGGGTGATTTAATGTTCCATAGCTCTGACCTAACCTTCTATAGCTGACATCACTATTGTTAATAAAACAAAATAAAAATTATAGTTCTGATACTAAATGTTTATTTATTTCTTCTAGAAAATAATAAAAAAAACTCCACAAACCTACTTAGGCTTTTACAGAGCATTTTGCCTTAAAATTCAAATTATCATATTATCTATGGACAGGCCTAATATTCACATCAATTTCCCATTATCTGCCAATAATTTATCAGCATGATATCTATAAGCAATACATCTCTAATCAATTTTTACACAGAATCCTTCATATAGATCTGTAACTTCATGTCTGAGCAACCAGAACAACAAGCAGCCAGGATGGACAGCTCATTATATGAGCACCTCTCCCTACATCCAAAGAGCCAATCCAGTCCTGGATGGCCTATTTGACCTCCTTCTCCAGGAGAGGCCCACAGGGCACATGTCACATCTACATTAAGGCATTAGAGAATGCTTTATTTGTTTGCGTGAGGGGCATCCTCTCCTGTCGCTTCCGTGGGTCACACTCGGTTGACACCACGACTGGATATCATTGCGCTTATGTGGGTTTAGTCTTCCAGGTCAAATTATCCTTTGATTTGAACTGAAATTGGGAATGGCGGAGGCAAGGATCCGCTCGGGCCCAGGCCCTCTCCGCTGTATTAAGCCATCACAGTGTTGTAAGGCGAGCTCATATAATGAACCCTGTCACCGCCACCACTGCACCAATATCCCCACAACACAGCGTGCATATTGATTGCAGATTGTGAGTGCGAGAACTTGCGTGCATGTGTGTGTGTATGTATGTAATGTATGTGTGCATGCTCGCGCAAGCTCACCTTTCTCTAGCAAGGAGCAAGGGAATCGTGTTACTCTCTGACTGATTAGAAAGCTCATGCATAGGAAATCACGACAGAGACACTGCTCCCCATCTGCCCGCAGTGCAGGTGAAAACAATTTACACATCGGCAGGCTAATGGATACATTCATAGGGAGCACAGACAGAGGGAAAGAGGGATCAAGGGGGAGAGGGAGAGAAAACGGAGAGAGAAAAAGAGAGGGCTTGTAATGGGCCCAGGCCGATGCAGGCCAGTGGCCCTGCTCATGCGGCCAAGCCAGATAGCAGCGTATCAGATAACACATAATCACCGGGGTCAGGGACTAATGAATGCGGTCGTGGCCCACCAGAGCAGGCTTTTGCCCGCGCTAAAGACACTTGTAAACAATTCGGCTGGGTGAAACATGGCAATAATATGTTGATTCAGCAGGTAATGAGGTTCCCCCTGAATCAATACCCCCAGCTAACCCCTCTCCCAGGTGGGCCAGTGAAGAGCAGAGTGCCAGGTTGGTGAACGCACACCTCTGCCGATGACCTTTCCGTGGCAGTAAGGACACGAGGCAGTCTGAAGAGGACTATTCTCGCATTGCACAAGGCGCTGAGTGTCAGAACTTTCATTCGCAGCAAGCAAATGAACAGGCAGGCGCTGCATGCTAATGAGTGGCAGGCTATTTTCCACCTTTTTTATCTGCACATTATGCTCTTGACTTTGGAGAAGGTGGGAATTAGGTTGGACCTCAGTGTCAGGCTGCCTGATGGCGCCGCTCAGGAAAAACTGGTAATTGAAGCCGATGGCTGCCGCGGAGGAGGTCTGAATTTGGAAATAAACAGTTTCAAGCACTGCACGTCATTTCTAGAGAGATGACAGGGGGAATGGAAATGAGCTGTCTGGATCTAATGTGCTTTCGCAGCAGGGAAAAAAGGGGGCCATCTTTCAGACAACAATTCCACTCATTAGGACTTCAGTGCCACCGTAATGACGAGAGACCAAGTTGCTAAATTCAGAGAGGACAATTAGGAAATGTTGGCACCCAGACAAACCCAGTAAACAAGGACACATGGCTCTGAATTCCACGTATACTGTGGCTCGACATTGCAAGATACATCTAATGGCTTTTAAGGGGGGTTAAACAAGGAGAAGCAATAAATAGCATCCTACTTGGTCATTCTTGACGCAGTAGCTGCTTTGTTATTATTGCTCGTTTATTAGCATAATGGGCAATAGACCAATTAATTCCCCTCTCGTTGGTAAAGGAGTCATTCATGTTTGAGTCCATGCTTATTAAAGGGAAATGCCACGAATTAAAAGCCTATGTTTGATACTATGCAGTATTTAGATATGGATTTTATAAAATATAAGAAAGTATCAATGTGTATACAATTAAATAATACACATTTTACTGGAAATTCACTCTGTATTTTTAGAGGAGATTAATATTCATAGTATATTTTTGTTGGAACAGTAGTGACGGTAAACAGTGCACAGTGTAACAGACTGCAGGAGACATTGGTAACGTGAAAGCCCATTTTCTCTAGTACACTCCTGCAATTTTGGCAGATGTGGCCTCTTCACCTTCCTCTCACTTGGCCCCAATCCACTGCACCCCCTGTGGCTACCAACAACTTCTCAGGCTCTGCAGTGCTCCAGTGTATCGCTGCCATGTGTGTGTCCACTGCATCGCCCTCCCTGAGGAGCCACTGCCTCTCCCTATTTCAATTTCCAAAGGATTACCAACAACAATGCATTTCCTCAACAGTTGTGCAAAGTTCCTCCACTCCCCTCCTACAGCAGCTCTTCCCCTAGTTGACCAAACAAAGCCCCGAACCCCCAAAATATAACTTGTGGACTTTTCAAGTCCATGAGTTGAATGATGGTTCGCTCATTAAAGTCTTTCAACGCGGCTTCTGGGTTGATCTCTCTCACTGCATTATAGGGTAAATCATTTGTTTATATACTTTCAAATGACAGCAGCAGTTAATCTCTGATGCCTTTTAATGTGGCATGTAAAAAAAAAAATGCAACCTTCCATGGACGCGGCATGCAACCTTGATGTAGCGGGCGAGACCACAGGGGTTTCTTAGACTCCGATAGCCTTCATGCTCATGAATAAAACAGGGGGTTTAGGGGGCTTCCTGTGCAGCTAATTCACAGTGCCGAGCTTCCAATCTGTTTTTATGGTACTTGGGCGGAACAATTTCTCTTCCCCTGCTTCAGGGCTGCATACAGCACAGAGAGCGGATTCTCGGCGGCTCGTACAGGGATAGTAATTTGCCATAATCAGTCATTGTGCACTGGTGAGTTCAGC
This sequence comes from Serranus cabrilla, assembly GCA_903364295.1. Classification (NCBI taxonomy): domain Eukaryota; kingdom Metazoa; phylum Chordata; class Actinopteri; order Perciformes; family Serranidae; genus Serranus; species Serranus cabrilla. Next base: position 199,280 of record CAFUXE010000051.1, on the reverse strand, counting down.
ACAAGCTGAGACACATGATACTTTGTGGTGTTTCTTCAATTTTATGCAAATAAACAAAGCAGCTCAGCTTCTAAAATTGCCCTTCATTTCTAACGTGAAAGTGTCTGGTGGAATGTACCTGCCAACACAACTTTGATGTAGCTGTGGGAGTGATTTATCTATCAGCTACTGTCCTCTTTATGAGTTGTGTAGTGTTTGTTATGAAGTACAGTAATCTTTCATGACAAATGACTGATAATGATTAGCACCGTATCCGTTTGAACAGAACCTCTTGCTAAAATACCTAGCAACACATTGCCATCACTCACTGCAATTAGTAATGAGAAACGCTGTTCCCTTCCTCGTGAGTCCTGTTTGCAGACTCATTACCAGGCCCTGCTGGTTTCTGCAGCACTGAGAGGAAGTTAAACAAAGCGCCACTCACACGCAGCCCCTCCGCAGCGACAACAGGCTCCAGACCCATCGCCAAACGCTGAGAAGTGAAGGGCCTGCGAAAACAAACCACTACGACACCCTTCACTCTTTCTTCTACTCGACCGCACCCTGTCACCACCCAAGCCAATCACTACTACCTCAAGCTACGTTAAGAACTGAGAAAACAAACCACCGGGCAATAAAGCCCCAAACCTCTCCATCTTAATTCTACCATGCGCCTCATCATGTCGCAGATTACCTGTAAGTGTACCCACCACCCCTTCCTGTCTTAGTATTAAAACATCTTTGATTATCTTTTTATAATATTTTTATGACCAAACTTGCAAAGACAAATGCATGCAGATACACAGAAGTGGTTGCAAACACAGGCAGATGTACATATTGATATACTGCATGTGCACACACACATACAGTATACACACACACACACACACACGCAAGAGGCAGAGGGGACCTAATTAAATGCAGACAGTGACTGTGTGGACTGGCGTACAGTGGAGCTGGGCCCCAAGCTGCCACAGCAACAGTTCATCTCGGCCAATTAGATGTGGCATCAAAGCCGGGGCAGCCATAAAGCGGTGGGTTCACAGGCGACATTGTTGTGTGCGTGGTCAGCAATCAGCAACGTCCCCTGCTGGGATCTGCCGTCGTCGGAGCTGTAGAGAGAGTCACCTGACAACAGCCAGTACAGCAGAGGCCTGCCTGCCTGCTGTGTGATCTTCTCCTGATGTGTGTGTGACTGAACCGCAGGCCTCTGGGATGGAAGTAATGCCATGTTAAAAAAAATATAGATCTGAACCCCCAGCGGGTTTTCTCTTTATTGGTCCACTTTCAATCAGAATATTTGTGGGTTTGATCTTCACCGTACCTAAGTGTGATGCAACCAAACTAAAGATAAAAAGTAACTACTTTTGCACAAGTAATTAACAATACAAAACTGTTGAACCCCAGCAGGTTTTCTCATTGCTTTACCCTCTGTTTGGCCATAGGTCATGAGTAAAACCTCCAGTGGTTACCTTCCCACCATGAAGCTTCACATTCACATTTTCTTTGGCAGCCCTAATTTGGAACAATGACATATACAGCCCGACCGATATTGGATTTAAAAAAACAAAAACAATACCAATATAAGAGGGTATAAATTCCCAGATATGGCAGCTGCTATGGTGAATTTTTGAATGAAAATGGACTTTTTCTAAGTGGATTGTGCACCAATTTTTGCACCAATATGACTCATGAGGCTTTTTTTTTTAAACAAATAATTTATTAAAGAATATTTAACTTTATTTTACAGTACATATGCAATGTATTACATTGTCAACCAATTTTGGAAATTAAAAAAAGAAGAATAAAAGTAAAAAAATAAATTAACATTAGTGTCAGTTAATTGTTGACCCTTTAAATAAAGAATAAATAATAAAATAAATAGCTGACAGCATTTCTAAATCATCCCAAGCCTTGTTTTCTGCATTATGTCCTGTAAAAAAAACATTTTTTTTCATATTTATATTTTTATATCGGCAGATATCAGACAACATATATGTAAATACACCGATATCAATAAAAATTGTGATAGGCCAATATCGACCATAACCAGTATTATATTTGCATTGACTAATGAGAACGTTGGTTCATAAAATTAGAAATGCGATGTTGCAATTTTATTCAGTAGCATTTTTGGGCTCCTATAATTTGCGAGAATCCTATACAAGTAATGACACACCTGGTGTAATTTTTGCCATAAATCCCAATGCATTAGCAAAGATCTCACTGATTCCTCAGTACTTATATCTCAGTTGTAACCCTATCCAATGTAAATACAGGAGATCCTGTAAGAAGTGCAAAATCCAAGAGAAAGACAGCAGACGTGGTAGTTAAGTGGAAGCCCAGTGTTTAACCTGTTGATGTGCACAGGTACAGCGAGCCTCCTGGTCCTCTCTGAGACTAACCAGCAGCTGTCGGCCCGTTTCTCTCCTCAACCCTAAAGCTGTGAGTGAGGCGGGACTCAGTCCAGGATGGGTTTCCCAGGATTAGGAGGGGGGTCAGGGCTGGAGTGCTGCCACTCTCCCTCTCAGCAGCCGAGCCACAGCTCCCTCATTATACCTGAGGAGTCAAAACATTACCCATGGTGCACTGGGGGCCTCTGGGACAGGCCCACCCCTTGCACCATACAGGGTAGGATGGACTCATTTCCATCACAGTGACAGCGAAGAAGCAGATATTTCTCGCATTGTCATTATTAGTGCATATTGAAATAGTAATATGCACGCTGTTGAGAACTAACTCCAAAGAGCAGGACACATTACATTTGAAAATGGTGAAAGTTATTAAGAGCACTCGAGAACACACTCTCCCTCCAACATTCTTGTGAATTTGCCTATTGTAGGTCACAAAGTGTATTTTAGTGTATACATGGCAAACAGAACTAGCCTTCACAACACGTAAAGGCATCCATTAACCAATCACATCAATAGGCTTTTGTTAATTTATGTATATTTATTTATATATTTCTTCCTTTCTTTCAGTGAAACATAATTACAGATTATGTAATGTTTAGGCCTGGCATGTTGATTACTGACCAGTGTTTGAAAGGCTGCAGTTCTTAGTGAATTAGAGAATGATTAGTGCATGGCAAATCTACTTCATTCTAAATATGTTAATTAACAGTTTATGCAGTGGGTGCAGTAGTTAAAAGCACTAGTAACCTCACACACACAAGCTTCAAATGTAACCACACTCTAAATTGCTTGCCGTGGGTTTCTTTGAAAGGCTATATTTAATTAAATGCCATACAGTAGCCATTTCGGGGCTAATGGAACTTATATTATATGTAAGAGATCTGGTGAGGAGTCACTTAACCATCCATTACGAATGTGGTTTCAGTTCTGCGGCACCGTTTTCTGGCCACATGTAAATTATGGGGATTAAATCAGCATTCTAATACAATTTAGCGGAGATATGTGAATTGAGAGGAGATTTGCAAACTAGTGCAGTAGATTTTTATTAACCCAAAGTATTGTTTTCCTTCTCTATATTGTAATTATGATTCTCCAGATGTATGATTTGATTAGAATTTAAGGTCACGATTTGATCGAATTTCTGATTAGATTTTTTTTTAGAACTGCAAGTTTAGATTTGTAAAGATCTAGAGATCATGTGTTTTATTATACATTTTAATTCAAGTGTGACATATATTTCACTAAGGCCATTTGCTCCAATTTAAATATCACAAAAAGCAGTTGTCGATCAATTTAAAATTTAAATCCTGAGACATCCCTGGTTATAATGTAACACACATACTCTCTAAAACACATGTTGTGATTGTGATTTAACTTGGATTTCTTCTATTTTAGAGCATGTTTTTTTTTCAGACTCAAAGTGAGACGAGGACAGAAGCTTTTCTAGCACTTCACTATGTAAACACAAGACCAGCCCAGTAAAACTGAGTGGCTCCTCAGGACCACTAACAGAGCACAGAGCCACCTAGTGTCATGTAGTGTGAACTTAACACACACAATAGTCTCCTCTTCCGGCCTCGGGTCACACACTGCTGTCACTGAATGGCCAGAGAACACTAATGTACTTAGGTTTGGGCTGACTTGTTTGCAAGAGAATCAATTCTAGGTTAAACGTACAGAATATCTAGAACCAGATCCAGGAAGGTTAGTTTCACATGTTGTTGGTTTATTATTGGTCGTATTTGAACTTTTGAATAGTTTGAGCATGACAGCAAACATCCCCAGTCCTATACACACCTCCTTGTTTCATTGTGGCAGGCTGCTCCACTGATGCAGCGTGGTTTCTCATATCTTGGTTAAGGGTGCCCCCATCTGGCCAACAGCTCACTAATGTGTGCTCAGATTGTGCTGGTTGCTCCTTTGGTGCCTCCTACCCACACTGCTCGGTCTTTGCACTGATTGCTGTTATAAAGGCTAATTGTTAGATGATATGGGATGGTGTATATAAACTACCTATGCTAATTTTGCATTGACATAAGGTGATTTTCATCATTTCTGATCATTAGTGTTAATACTAAGAACAGAAAGCACCCCGGAGTTTTTGTGCATCAGAAATTTTAAGGATTTATTACTCTCCATTTCTTTCTCTCACACATACATATACACACACACACCCTCAGGGTCCATGCAGCAACAGTTGTTTGGGTGCAGTCTTGCTATATTGGGTGAAATAAGGGTGGCGGTGTGCAGCGGTGTAATTTGCAGGCTTTGCCATAGGAGCCCATTTTCGTGTGCGTGGTCACTGGGCGCTGGCTGCTGTTCATCAGTATGGAAGTCTATGAGGTTGAGGAAAAATTGTAATGATGGACACCGAGCGGCGGGAATCAGCTGCTCAATAAGCCCCCCTAATTGCTTAGCAACAGTGTTCCAGGGTCTCTCATTTGAGATCAAGAGTTTAGTGGACTGAAGACTCCGCTTTGCAGAAATAGAGCTTGTGCCATTCGATAAGACGGCGGAGAAATGGGCTCTATCTTCTACTTCCTTTGTGCCCTCCCTCCCATTCCTCCACCCCCTCCCCTCCTTCCCTCTCTCTCTCCTT
>CAFUXE010000051.1:173894-190116 GCA_903364295.1 Serranus cabrilla | reverse complement strand
CTGTGACTATAACCAATGTACAGCGCTTGGGCCTGGGGTAGAAAAAACAACCTATTCCCTGTCTCACACATTAGGGCCACAGCAGTACTTACACTGTGTCCACCTATATAACCCTCCTGCTAAATAAAGATAGGCCCGGGAAGCCTGCAGCTATAGTGGTCAAGGAGCTGTGATGCACTTTATATCACTGCACTGAAGTGAGTCTTTTAGCTAACTGCCTTAAAGTGTAAATGTTTTTCAGCCTAATGCAGATAGTTTATAGAAGAGTGCCCCGTTATTAAAATCTACCTGCTATCAAAATGGTCATTATCCGTTATCTCGGTCATTAGCAGTGCAGTTTATTTGTCCGAAGACGGCGAGCCGCACAGTGTGACATAAGAGAGAAGGACCGTCCCTCTTCACTGGTTTGTTCTGCACTAGACAGAACTCTAGGAAACGGCTTATTCTGCCACTTCCATTTTGAGCTCCATTTTAGCCTGGACTGCAGTCTAGCTGAGAGCAGGGGTCCACGCACACACACACACGGAGCACACACGTACAGCATACGCACTTCAGCAGCAGTTGATGTCTTAATACAGGCAGGATCTAATTTAGCTGATCCTCTGACATTTATCCTTTAGGTAAACTCTCGCCCTCCCCTCTCAGTCCCAGTAGCACCCGTGCCAACAAAACGGCGCAGGCATATTTTAGAGCACCCGCTTCACACCTCAAAGTGCCCTCAGGAACACTTGCTGTCTCCTCTCCGGGTTTCTAGTGAAATACTCCACATTTGATGTTATTTCTCGGGCCCTTTGTGATCAGGTACGGGAAGTTAACCGAGAGTACACCCTTGATGAAAGGAGTGGGGCTTTTATTTATTCTTGGCCGCAGCCATTTTCAGGTGGTGCAGAAATTTTGATGGGAAGCGGTACACAATAACATATGCGCTCACTTATGGCGAGGCGCACCAACAAAGCTGTTGAACAGACATGCGCAAACATACTCCGTGGTGGGCTGTGTGTGTGTGGACTGGTAGGGGCTACAATCAGTAGCTCTGTGACAAGGGAGGGAGGTGGTGGCTGGCGGGAGGGACAGAGGGACAGGAGTGATAACAGATTGAGCGACTCTGATAAACTCTCCTCTAATGGTTCTGCCTGTCCCTCTCCCCCTCTTTCACTGGCGGCGGATTAGAAACCTGGATAAGGAGAAGCAAACACTGGCAGCTTCTCTGAGTAAGCAACAGAAAGAGGGAAGCAGAGGAAGATAGAGAGAATGAGGGAGAGAGATGGGAGGAGGAGAGACATGAGGAGAATGAAGGACAGAGGGAGAGAGGCAGAGTGGGAAGGGAGCCGGAGAGGATATTCAAGGAGTGGCACTTACCCACAGCCATCCATCGTTTCTCCTTACACCCCCCCCACCCCACCGCACCCCGATCCCCTTATAGCCTCCTGCTTTATTTTTGCTTTCTCGGCCCTTGACAATGCAGTAACTGCTTACGGAGCACTGGAACTGCTCTTTGAGCCTGAAGTCGATGATGGGTTCAAGTGGCGGGTTGCAGGAGGTGTCAAACACGGCCTAATTCTGTGTGGTTAACGGCTAGGCGTGACACGTGCAGGACAGTGTAAACATGGATTAGGTTGATGTCTCAATCACAGCATGGCAGACTGACAGACAGGCTGCTGACAGTGGCGGCGACTCGGGGAAGCTGCTGCGAGTTCGTGCCGCGGTTCACATGTACTGTCAAAACATGAAATAATGCACGGTATACATATATATATATATATCAGTCGCTATAAATGATCAGTCATGATGGGACGTTTGTTATTTTATATTATATGAAATTATAGCTCATAAATTGTTGACTAATAATACAAAGCAAGTTGCTTTAGTGACTTAAATGCAGCATCTACACACTCAGATACAGTAGGTGGTGGAGGCTGGTGGTGATTTAAGGAAAAACAACTTTTTAAGGATCAAAACTGTTTTTTGTTTATGTTGCGTTAACAATAGTGATGCCAGTTAGATTTGGTCCATGTTTTCCTGTTACACTGTTTTTCAAAGTGGGGTCACCAGGGGGGTCGCAGAAACTTTGATATATGTCTAATATATATAGATATTTTTAAAAACAGAAGATGAATAATTAATTTATGTATAATGAATAAATAGACCTTACAAAAAGGACAAATATCTTACTGTTGAATCTTAAGGCAGAAATGAAAATGAATGTTTATAACAGAAGAAATACTGATTATTCATTATTACTACGGATAAGGAAAATATATTAAGAGACTGTATGTTTGGTTTTTGATATTTGCCATCATTATGTACACAAAATGTGAAATTATATTAACATAATATTTAATATTATGGTATTGGTCATAAGAAGTAAGTGGTTATCAGTAAAAATCAATCCGTGTGATGCATCTCTATTCAATCTAACTTTAGTTTCCAGTGCTAAGAAACAATACTCAGCCCGAATGATCTTATTTGAACATCTTTATTTGTCACCAGTAATCTTCTAAAAAAGCTTAAATACTGCAATTAAATATGGTAGTGACTTTTCATAATAGTCTGTTTTACTTATTTTGTTGCCTACCCTCAGTTTTATCATCATTTGATTGAGAAATCTCTGTATTTTTATTGAATTGAAAAGCTTTGCAAAATGCAACACTCATCTCTCAGCTTAACTTAGATCATGCATTTTTTAATGTCGAGTCTGATTATTGTAGTACATGAAATTGCAATTTATATACAGTTGAGGATGTATTTGTGGCAGATGAACCAGTATGGGAGGTGATTTCACATAAACACAGGATTCACAAGGTTGCGCATAAATGTACCATTGAAGCAGAACCTTTCAATTACTACCCTGCCAACTGCATTTCCACACAGTCCTTTGGATAAAAGAAAAATGAAATATTCTAATATAAATAAGATGTCCTTAAAAGAAGGAAACAATGGGTACAGTTTTTTTTTTAATGGATGGGGCAATTCTGTTTGAATGTGCGTCCCAAATAAATTCTCTCCACAATAAACCCGGCGCTAACAGTCACTGTTAGATTTACCGCAGTGACCACAGCGTGACCCTCCTGAGCACCAGTAAAAGAACAGATATATTTATTAAGTGAGATGCTGTGTTTTATTGAATATGTAGCCCGGCTACAATTCAACGGAGACAAGGCTCAAAATAGAGAGGGCTAATGTAACCATGCAAAATGAAAAGCAAATAATTATATCCAGCTTTAAAGCCTCTATTAGTGCAATTCTGTACGAACAAATGGAAAATTGCACACTTAGTAATTTGTCCATTTGATTATGACTGCTGAGTATGTGTGATTAAAATAGTGTAATTATATCTACTGTATTGCATTCATGCTCTGAACAAGACATTGAAATACCGGACAACTGTAGTGACGGTGTGATTGAATGGACACAATACCATATAGTCTGGTAAATTAATAGAATGTTTCATTTTCTAAATTGATCCATGAAAAGGATTTACACAGAGGAGCTGAAAGTTCAAACCTCACATAGCTTTTCACGGTGCAACAGAGGTTAAACTATTAAAAAGACAACTATTGACTTGTACCACAATGTCTCTTTTCAGATTGTGCGAATACGAAGCATTAAAGCACCACTCCAGACAGCAGTTAAAAACACTACCTTTAGTGAAACTGTTCCGACAATTTCAAAGAAGAAATAACAGAAATTGCTATACACTGGCGGCAATTATGTTGAGTAGCATTCTAGTCGACAAGATCGTCTTTCTCTGTACACGAGACAACGTCACGCTTCTGAGGACCAGTGAACTTGACACTAGAACGTGAGGCTTCTCTCAGCCTCACGTTCTAGTGTCAAGTGCTGCAAACAATATACACTCACAGCAAGCACTGCTCGACTCAGGAGACGACATGCTCCGATGATTGTTCCTTTGCCACAACTATTTGTGATTGACAAAGGCCCGTGTAACTCACCATTGACTTTACCTCACAATCTGGTATCTCCGTATATCTCAGCGTGAGAGCAAACAAACGAGCAGTAAATAACTCGCTCACTCGGTCCCCGTGGGCCGTCAATCAAATGGACAAGTGTACACTACGCTGTGTTAGAGAGCTCAGAGCTGAACTAATCCAGTAAATGCAACAAAAGCCCCGACCTGAGAAAAATCCTGTCTGAAGATCCAGTCTCAAACCACAGGAGGAAAGCCGGGAACACAGAAAATCTAATGACTCCAAAGCAGGCATGAAGTGTGAAATCCTACTCTTTCCAAGGAACAGCTGAGCCGCCTGCATGTGGGACAAAGCTAGTAACACTCGCAGCGATACATAATCATATTTATTGATTCACTAAGTGGCGTCATAAGCTAGTTAACAAGTTGCTACCATAAATATTAGCCGTTGATGCTGAAAGCCATGTTTAAAAGACTGTCACTTCAAATTCCTAATAGCCAAATGAATGCAACTATTGTTGGGTATTGAAGTCTTTCAATAGCTGCCTTGCCATCATCACACTCATCATACCAGTGCATTACACTGAACAAAAGAGCTAAAGACCAATTATTGAAAGATCCATACAAACTAGCGAGCTAGCTAAATATTGTCAACTCCAGCCAAATTCCCAATCTTCCTCTATTAATTAAGCCATTTAATCATCCACCACACTAATTGCATAATTAAATCACTGCCTCCTGGGTGCTACTGATGTGCAGTGGGTAATCTGGCGCAAAAATACCACTCATCAACAATGTGGGCTGGTTGATAATGGTAATGGATGGCTAGGACCACAGCAACTCACCAAGGACAACTTGCTGTGTAAATGCATGAAAAGGTTTTGGTCAGTTTGGACTCTGTGGTGGTGTGAACTGGATGTGACATCAGAGCAAATGCTCTTTGAGAGCTTTTGTTTATTGTCAGAGTGGAGACTTTATTATGGCAGTCGCAGCATTCCAGCATTTGTGCTGCTACTTGTGTTTAAGGAGCTATTCAGATTGATATACAATTAAAATTGTGAGTCAAGGAAAATATTTTCTGTTTGATAATTATGCAAGCACATGTTTGACCTTGGAAGATTTTTCCTTTATATTATCTCCATTCTCTAAGTGTTGTAGTAAACAGTACTTGAAAGTACTTATTTTAACTTAGATCTTTTTTTTTTTTTACTTGCTTTATTTTCCTTTTATTCATATTTAATGAACATTGTTGGATGGAGCCTGAGATCCAAGATTTTCATTGCCAACAACTGCTTCTCTGTAATTGTTGGGCATACGCCAACACATAACTTGAACTTGAAATAACCTTTTAACCTGAAGTTTTAGGGCTGCACAATTAATGAAAACTATGTGGAAATAGCAACATGGACTCATGCAATATCCACATCACAGGAGGTGCAATATTGTTATAAGTTAATCTTTGTTTTTATACAACCCGGCTTTCCAAAAAGTTGGTACACTGTAAAATGTAATGACAAAATGCATCAAATTCAGAATTCAGTGTCTATATTTACAACTACAACAGTTTATCACGTTGAGCATGAAAGATACTGACTTTATTTGAATATATGTGACAAAGATTTAGCTAATTAACGCATTTTGTTGTATTTATGTTTTAGACAATGTACAAATGGAATCTGAGTTGTAGATTATTGCAAAAAAGCAGGAAAAAAATTATAATTTTAATATATTTTTCAATTAAAAATTGCAATGATGCAAAATGACAATTCTCTCTAGACAGTGAATGAATCTTTGATTTTTGAAAGATATTATTTTAAGCATGTCTTACATGATGCCTCAGTCTCTCATTTTTGACATTGCATTTTTTCCAATAAAATAATCCGACAATCTGAATTTCAAAACTACAAATAAAACAAACAATTAAAACCATTTAAAAACATTCCTCTGCACAAAAGATCCAGCCCCTTCTCCAAACACAACAACATGCTGTAGCCCTCCAATTTAGCACAATTGTGGTCAGTCGACACGAGTGTGACCAGCACAAACACCTTGTGTGTTGGCATTGTTGGGTCCGCTCGTCTCAGCACAAGACTCAGCGGCTCCAGCCAAGTGTTTAAATTCCTGAAGAGCCTCCAGAAGAAATTAGTATGTAATGGCCACACTCTGCAAGAAGAAAGACCCATTATGGCTTTCCACTGACTGTACTTGGCTTTCATTTGTGAGCTAAATGGATGCGCGTGAAGGTGAGAGTTCACTAGCCATTCAAGTATTTGGCTTTAACTGGCTCCAGCACTCTTGCTTTAATTCAAGCAGAAGGACAAGTATGAATAATCGCTCTGGATAAGACTCATCACAACCAGCGGCATGAGCCCCAGCAGCACCACCCGCCCCCCCCTCTCCTCCCCCCAAAATGGCTGCTGAAGCTTAATGACAAAATACCATTTACATCATGCCTTTTAATTTGCAATTTGCCAGCTTTTGTTGCTGCTATCTGATTTTGGTTTGTTAGCTGCACACTGTATTATTTTGATGCAAATTTCCTCCCAGCTCATCTCAACTGGTTCTAATTTCACATTTGTTTATCAGAGCTAGAGAAAATAGCTGGGGAGAAATGGGTAACTCTAATCAATGTAAAATAGAACACAAAATATCCAATGATTACAGATCCACGAAGGCTGGCAGACTGTGCAGAGAATTGAGGCTGAAGGATGCAACAGCCCATGTGGTATTATGGAGACAAAGAGACCACACCCAGCTGACACTGTGGGGATGAGTTGTAAAAAATTGAGGTTTTGAAGAGAAATCTCTGTCAGTGGGCCCCGGAACGAAGGAGTGACTGGTTTATTTAAATACACGGGAGTGTACAGCCAAAACTGCTAATACGAGGCCCCAAGGGTGTTCATCTCATGTAATATATGCACAGGCTAATTTATTACACCAGGACTAATTTCCATTGCTTGTGCTTGGAGTTGCCTTGCTAATTATGGAATGTTTTTTTCTTTTAACCATTTTTTTCCCTCCCTGATTCATAATTGCACATCCACATTCAGGGGCAGCATCTTTGCAAATGAGATGAGGCCTTGCCATTTGGCATTCACGGCCCCCCACACCCAGGTGAGCCCACAGCCCACACAGGGCACAAGCAACGCTCCATTTCCTTCCAAAAAACACCCACCCACCCAATCACCAATGCTTGGATCTTTGATGGGCTCTGCCCCCAGAACTGCTATGACCATCTCAGAAAATATCAGATAGGCTGGTGTGTAATTAGACTTGGGACTTTAATTAGGAAAAGTTAACTGTTAGATGAAAGCTGTCACATCTGTGATACGTACTGCTGGTTCAGTGGATGGATCCCAGGGGGGTCTGCATCAAAAGGCCCTTCCCTGCTGAGCAGGCCCACTCTAGCATGTTCTCATGCGCCAAATCAGGCCCTCTGAGTGGCAGTGGATGTGAGGGGATGGAAAAACAGAGGCACATACACAAGTTAACTGCAAAGGAGAGACGAAGAGGAGGAGGAAGGGAAAGGGAACGGAGGAAAAAGAGAAGAGGGAGGGAGAAGAAAGGGAAAATATCGCAGAGCCGCTCGGCTGTCTTTTTTGTGTGTCTCGTTAAATGGAGAACACGGCACAGACACAAAGGGATCTGAGGGAAAACAATGTCGCTTAACAAGACATCACTGGCTCATCATTAGCAATTTGTTGAGGGCATAATTTTCCCCTGCCCCTTGCATAATAGGTGCCCTGGGATATTGCCGACGCTTTTGTGTGCCCTCATTTGGCTATTTATTTACTTGGCTGGTGTCACAAAAGAGATCTGGCCACCTCGAGCGAGAGCCAAGATAACGCCGTTATGGCTCCACATCACAGCCCCATTAAGATGGAGCTCCTTTAATTGACTCCCCTAGCTCATTGCCTGACCTGGAGTCTCACTGATCCCACCCAACCAATAAGAGGCCTCGTCTCACAGGGCAAAGCTTAGAGCGGTGTGGTGATTTTTACTGTTTTGGCTGGTGTCAAATGGTCTCGTTACTGGGTGCACTTGCTTGTGTTTATGTGGAGAGTTAAGGTGGTAGTCAGGAGGGGTTCTGTGCTCTCGCTCTCTCTCTACTTTCTGCTGTCTCTCTCTCTCCGCGCTGGAAAAAATACAACAGCTGCAAACTGCTGTAGCAGTGTTAAATATGGTGAAACGGCTTGACGGATATCACTGCCATTAATCACAAAAGCGAGGAGAGAGAAAGAGAAAGCCTTATAATTTCATTGTGTACGTTTCCTGTTTACCCATCCCCACAGATGGTACTGCCAGCGCTCCACAGTGGAGCTCTCACACTGTTGTTCCACTCACCCCCCCCTCTCTCGCTTTCTGTGGCCCTTTTGTGACAGTAAAGACACAGAGCTGTCATTTCCATTCAGCAGACACATACGCAGGGGATGGATGGATGGTCCAGTGGATGGATGACCCGAGTCATGGCAACAACGCAGCTATTTGGAAAAACAAAAAGCAGTTTTTCTGGAAATGGAAAGAAATTGATGATGCTAGCTCGGTGCAGCGCTGACAGATTGCGATGAGTATAATGATGCGCATACACTATCTCAGGACCCGGACTTCCTGTGGCTCGCCCCTCTTTTTCCACCCATCGTTCTTTTTGAATGACAGCATTCACATCAGTGCAACTGTAACGCGATTGTCTGTGTTGTTGAGGAAATGAAAATCAAGTATTTGACCTTTGTATCTTCCAAGTGGCTTAGTGTTACCCGGCGGTGGCCTTCACGCTGGTGGTGCAGTACTGTCCTTTCATGGCTCCACTCTCTTCTTTATTTTTTCATAATTGTTAAGCCTTCATATCAAGACTAAACAGCTTTAATGTATTCTGTCCATAGCATAGCTGGAATTTGCATGAATTTATCAGGCTTAAAGCCAGGCCGCCTGTTCTCAGCCCTTCATTGCGTGAAGTGTGTTAAATGTACGCACATGCACGCAGCAGCCCCCATGTCTGCCCGCTTTGACATAAGACTGTGCTTTGGCAAGGCCAAATGAGAAGATAGTGAAATCGATTTCCACATTGTATTTCACACCCTTTCATCAGGCCCGGCCCTCGTGGCTGGAATGCTTGTGATTTCAAAAGCACTTAACATACGCCAGCCCCTTTGTTCAAGAAGCAAACTACTTCTGAGGAGACATCAATGCAAATAAAACCAACTAGCAGAGCGAAGGGAAACTCAAGCTGAAGAACAACCAAATTACCCGTAGTTAATACGTCTTCATTACAATTTCTCTCTCTCTCTCTCTCTCTCTCTCTCTCTCTCTCTCTCTCTCTCTCTCTCTCAGCATACCAAAGATTCTCAGCGCTAATGATTTTCTGGGTATTAAAGAGGCACCCACTGCTGTCACTCTGGATATGAAACAAGAAAACAGATTATTGTCGAGATCACCCACTGTGAACACCCAAATGATACTTAAAAAATAATGATGTTCTTAACCATACTCATTAACAGCACAGTGCAGTGAAAGAACAATACTCTCCTCCAGGAAAGCCAAACAGATTTCAAATTAGAGCATAAAGCGGAGAGGCAATCAGTTTGGAAAAACACTGAGGATGGAAACAAAGCAGACGGTGTGGTGATATTCTGTTCCCACGCGCGAGGATTTGTGTGCGCTCGCAGTGGTTTAAAGTGACTGAACATTTGGCCATGGTTATTGGCGTAAACTCTGCATCTTTTGCATTTTTTAATCACACATGAAAGGCATCCATTGAAAATATAATCCTGTATAGTAACTTGCAACAAATGTCGACTACCTACTTTCTACGTCGCTCGCAAAGAGTTGATGCCAAACACAACACACAATCATAATAATTATTATTGCACCCCCACTGTTCTTCACTTCAAAACATCCTCTGTATGTCTACTGTATATTAATATACATCTGTTTGGTTTCCCTGCTGAAATAATTGGCACCATGTGGTAAAAAAGTGAAAGGATATAGGATGAGATTTTTTTATTTCTTTGTCTAATTTAAAACTGTAACTTTGGGGCTCACAGCTTAACAGGAAGTCCATTTCAACAAGTCGCCAATGAATAACTAAAGCCTAATTTCCATTACATAGGAGAACGATTCAAATGTTGGCCTATAAACAGACAGTAAAGGAAGTCCAATGTTCCATAACTCAACCCTTGTAATGGCGTACTTTCCTGAATAGGACAACTAGGGACACAGTGGGATTGTTCAGTTCTCGCCAAGCCAAAACGATTCTTTGTCAGCCAGGCATAAATAACATAGTGTTGATTGTTCTGTCAAAGTTAATCTGACAGCTCGGGGAAGCAGTCATTTATCTAATGACAGAGTTTCTATGACGACAATCGATCCTCCTGCAGCCCGGGGAGTGTGCGTGTGTGTTTGTGTGTGTGTTTGTGGGGCAGAGCACTGGGTGTAAAACACATTCAGGATGAGGGGGGACAGAGATGCTTTGCGGTGATTGTCCGTAAAGGTATTACTTTAATACATTCTTAAGCTGCCATAAAGTTTCACTGCTGCGTCTCTGGTCTTCTAGCAGCAGAATGCACAATATTTGAAATGTTTGCAGTTGGTGTATCTTTTGAACATTAAAGACGAGGATACTTTCTTGACTTACTTGCAGCAAGTAAAAAAAAAAAAGCCGTTCCCAGACGGGGCTTAATGTAAACGCTCCCAAAACACAAACAGCTGGAAATGATCCGAGACATTTTTGTTCCAACACCTGCGGAGAGTCAAAGAGGAAACAATCATTCAAAAGAACTGCAACAAATGGAAAATGTATACAAGACACGGCTCCACCTAAATATTTGCCTACATAATTATATTTGTATGAATATTTAAATATTAACATTTTTTTTGTATATGATTTGTGCATCTTATTATTTTTTCTATGTCGCTGTCAGGTTTATATTTCTACAATAACAAATAAGTGAGAAAATAATTTTTTTTTTTACATCATCAGCATCTCTGATGTTATATCTGTGATAGAATTTATTGTCCGCTAATGCTTTGAGTGACTGCATTTAGTCTAATATCTTCATTCTGGCATTTTTTTAGAGCTTCCCTTCAGCATGAATCAAGGTCATAAAAATATATTTTTAGATGATTACAATTAAAAGTAGTAAAGTTAATCTAATAATGAGATACATATGTGGTTATTCTGATCTTGTCCATAGTAATAAGTACACATATTCAATATAATAATACCAATAATTGTACGTTTTGCGCCCCACAAAGTCTAAAGTCTATCCCATCCATGTGAAATGGTTTTGTCTTTCTAAAACTGTTACATCCCTTTTTAAGTCCTTCTCCTTTCACGTTAAAGTCACGGCTGAGGTCAGCGTAAGAATTTCACTCTTGTGAATAAGTGACTAAAAGAAGATTTTAACGATGACATGCTTGCAGTTTGGGGAGGTTAGTCGTCGCGTGCTGCCCTGAGAGGGAATATGCAGGAATATTTAAGCTGCTCCTATTATATTTTAGCACTCATCTGTAAATGGAGTCAGAAATATCTCCACTCTTGGACTCTCCAAAATGTTTAGCTACATTCTTGCTGTTCCATTCTTGTTGCACCAAAAGGGTCACTGCTAGGGCTGCTGCGTGACCTTGATGCATCGTAACAATGGCTGCGTGGCTTTTCGGTAGTGGAGAACTGGCAGAGAATGGACTTGGAGTATTCCTGGAAAGGTGTCCTTGGATACCTCTGTTAGCAAAGAATCGCATTTGATATAAATTTGTCTTTTCCTCAGAGTCTTATTACTCGTCCCCAGAGAAAATTAATGACAGCTAGAGGAAGCACACATGCCTTTATGATGATATACATCCCTCATAATGAAATGCATTAATATTGCGAGAATGCTGAACATTGTCAAATGTATTTTGGATTATAATGAGTTGAAGGACATTGTGGAGCACTGAATGACCCAGTAGCGTTGGGTAATAGCTAGCAGCAGAGAAATTAAAATATTTTCTTGGCAGAAGTCTGGTTGCATCTGCTTAGCTCTGTCAGTAGTTTTAACATCCTATTACTCAGAGGAACTCTCGCCGTAGTATCCATTTAAATTCAAAAACTGCACTGCTGTTGCAACTTGTTTCGCTTCTCCACGAAATGAGGAAATTAAGAAAGACTTACTATCTGTGTCTGCTTCAGCTAATGTCCAAGTGTCCTGATACCTTGACAGAATATGTCAAATTGGCTACGTGCTAGAGGAGGAGAAGGAAAAAAAAAAAAAGACTAAGACAGAACCTTGACAAATATCATCCATAACATTAAAATGGCCCCTATTGTCATTACGGACAGAGAGATTAAATTCATCTCATCAGACGTAAGTATGACTGGTGCCTCAATAGGCTGATGCCAAGCGGCAAGCCAAGAAGATTAGCAGGGCACTGATATCATTATTTCCGCCTATCAGGGATTTAGCAGGGAGGCAATTGTAATTTCTAGGCTTATTAGTTCACACTCGGAGGAGAGAAAGCCCAGTGATAGAGCCGACTGTGACAGCCGGGCATTCCAGCAGCAAGTGCTGTCACTGTGACACTGACCAAATGCCAGTGTGCCTCTGTCCCTGTAATCCTGCCTAATGGAGGTTAACACACAATACAAAGAGGTCCTCATCAATGATCACAACAATCCACACATTTGCATTTTTTAGTTATAAGAGCGGTCACAGAGAAAATAAAAATTAGGGAGGTGGTAACTTGTGGAAATGAAGAGGCGCGGGGGGGATAAAGGTGGGAGGGAATTTATCGCCCGCGCATAGAGATGCAGGCACACACATACACCCATTACACATCAAGTGTATTTTAAAGTTGTGTGGAGAAGTGGAGCAGCAATCTTGAGGGTGGCAGGCAGGCAGGCAGATCCTCTTGGCAATTTGAGACATCTGCCTCTCCTGCCTGGGCAGCCTGTGCCAACGCCGGCCCCTGGAGAGAGCCCTGTTTCCAGCACACTAAAGCCCAGAAGTGTTTGTCTAGCCTAATAAATATTGCACAGCGCTTCCTCTTAATCTCATTAATGTTTGTGCATGTCTGTTGGTGGCTGTAGATATAAACAAGGGATGAGCATTAAGCCCTTAAAAGAAAAAAAAGACGGCCGTCATCGACGCCAACAGCCTCCTCCCTAGATATACAACTTTGGTCGGCTTCCTTTAAGCCAGCGAGACACAGAGCGACTGAAAAGACTTAAAGCATACAGGCATTACTATCTGCTCCCTAACACCTGAGTTCATCCCCAGTTTGATTTGTCTCTGCAAATCCAGGCATGGGATGGGGATGCTGTCATATTTTGGGCCAGATGAAGATATCAGCGCCTCTGTTTGGCAACATGTCTCCTTAATTATGCCTAATTTGTAGACCAAATAGCCGCTTATCACTCCCACTGTCTGTGACAGCTTAATAATCTCTAACCTCAGTGTGGGTGTGTGGAAGAGAGAGCCGGGGAGCGTGACCAGGACCTTAATATGATTTGTGTGTTTTGGTGTCATGGTTTAACAGTTTTATAAGCCAGTCCTGGTGATAAGTATCATGTTATTAGGGAGTTACATATTTGACTTTATTTTTCTCAAAGGAAGCCACATTGTGACCAATTGTATTACAATAATGGCATTAATCAGGGTCTCCGGGGAGGACGGGAAAGGTGATTTGCATTGCAGCAGCTGACAGCTTTCTGTTAATATCTCTGTCGCGTCCCAGTGTACAAAAGGTTACTGGTAGAAGAATAGAAGCAACCTTAAGGAATTTAAGTGCCTTTTTCAGACTATGAAATGTCATTTTAGACACACGTGATTACAAATGAACGCTGGGCAATATGATGATATATAATAATCTCTATTATATACATATTTTTAAAATACATATATGTTATAAAACCAGTGGATGAGGTGTGTAATGGCAACATTCACTCATAGGAGTGAAGCTGGAGCAACCAAGTACAAATAAATTAATTGTCAAGTATTTATTTACATAGGGGTTCACAAAAAGACTTTACCATGTGGTTATTTCATTTCACTGACTATTTATCAATTAAATAACCAAAAAACATTAGACATTAAACATTAGCAAAGCCAATACTGATATTCAAGCAATGATTAAATTCTGATTTTTTAAAAATCTGTTGTTTTTTTCACAATTTACAAAACACATGTTTATCAAATTGAACATAAAAAGCATTGTCTTTGTAAAGCTTTAATTGCATACATGTTAATCAGTGGTGGTGGAGTGTACATATGGAGGTAAATATTGTACTTTTTACTCCACTACATTTAGCCGACAGCTTTAGTTACTTTTTAGGTCAAGATTTAACATAAAAACATGATACATTTAAAGTGATTAGATTTTTTTTTTTTTTAATTAAACTTCATAACAGTATATTAAGTAGTTAAAATGAGCCCTACCTGGAGAAAATTAAAATGCTGCTTGGATAAATGCATCAATAATAATAATCCAAAATTACATTTAGAATATATAAAACAATATGATTGGGTCCATTCTGCTTAATGAGTACTTTTACTTTTGATACTTGAAGTACATTTTGATGCTGATACTTTTGTACTTTTACTTGATAAGCTTTTAAATGCAGGACTTTATTTAGTAGTGGAGTATTTTCACATTGCGGTATTAGTACTTTTACTTAAGTAAGAGATCTGAATACTTTTTTTTCAGGAATAATATAAAGTATTGCTTATTTTATACAATGTCCCAACTTTTTTGGAGACATGGTTGTAGTACATACATGTAACCCTTCTTTTTATGCTATAACATATAGGTAGAATGGGCAGAGTAGTTTGTAATTTGTTCTGTTTTATACATCGCAAAATTCAAATGTTACTTATTTCTACTCCTGGTGTATATTGCTGCAGTGACCTAAAGCTCTTGTCCCGTGTTAAATGACATTATAGAGTTTGCCATTGCACATTGCCAAGAGCAGCTTTTTGTCTCTCATTCTTGCTGTTTGTATGCTCTGCTAGACAAACTATGTGAGTACACAATTTCTACCTTTAACAAGCATCTTTTTCCACACACAAAAAAGTTTAATTTACGCCCATATCGATATGTCTGTGATTGGCCAATATCGGCCAATAAAATCAGCCTGAGCTAAATCGGGATGAAAGATTTTGGCCCTATCACCCAGCCCTATGACAAATAATCAAAGGGGGCTGGTGATTGCTTTAAAAATCATCATTGTTTTTTTCCTCTCTTGATACATTCCTTCTTTCTCCACCGTTTCTAGTGTGATTGTGTGTGTCTGTGTGTGTGTAACATAAGGAGGGGGTATGGGAATGGAAGTAGAGGTGGGCGAGAGGGCCCTGATGGCCCTGCAATGAAATCTGCCTGAGCTTGCCTCTACCAGCTGCAATTATCATTAAGCCTCCAATGGAACTGGTCCACTCCAGAGACACCTAAAAGCCGCCGTAGACCCACACATAATATTGTATTAAATGGGACCAAAAAAATCAATACACAATGCAAATGAAAAGCAGGGGAGTAGGATCCACTCAGTATGCATATTTCCTGTCAAGTACACTTTCTGACCCGCTGAACGCCGTTCGTGGCGGAACTCAGTACTTTTGAAAATTACTGATGATCTCTTGTTATGAGCCCCTATCTGCCTGCCTGGCACTATTTGTGATACGCTTGTCTAGCGGCGTGTGCTGAAAACCTGCTCGCTTCCTCGCTGAATTAAAAGAGTTTGTCCATGAACTGAGGAGAATGTGCTGCTTATGTCCTTTTTGTACACAGTAAATGGAAATGTTGATAAATACCTCCTCCCATGAAGCACTTGTTTTGTGGCGGCTGTGTGCGGCGCACAACGCCACAAGAGAGCTAATTATGAGAAGGATGAGCCGGGGTGAGGAGCAGGGTGGGCAGCTACTTATTTTGCTGCCTTTCTTTCCATTGTATGGAGATATTATTTCTGGGATGTAAACATTCGTGGCTGCATTTGTGTGTGTTTGCCTGCGCGTGTATGTGTGGAGGGCGCATACAGTAAATGGAAGAAATACTCCAGCAGGAAGGAAGGAAGCGTCTGAATGCATGTGCTCCGTTAGTGCAAACAGATAAGTGCTTATCATATACCTGTAGCCAGGAGGTCAAATCCAATATAGCCAAGCAATTCCTCCAAGCTCACTTCCCCTGGTTGAATTTGCAATCTTAACTGGTAGGGTGGCCTCTTCTATTGTGAACAGGGCACACACTGGGTTGTCAAGGTATTCTCTCAGAGGCCCACATTCACTCTGTCCAACAGAAGATATTTATTCTCTCTCTCTCTCTCTCTCTCTC
>CAFUXE010000051.1:141643-152441 GCA_903364295.1 Serranus cabrilla | reverse complement strand
AGGGAGGAAGTCTGGGAACATTTCCATTTTAAACAAGCACAACTTTGTCACACTGTCACCTGACTACCATGGCACCCCCTTTTCAATGTTTCCCAACTTCCTGTCTCCTCTTTGCTCCTTTCGTGTCTCCTCCTCTTTAGCTGCCTCCCTTCATCTTTCTCAAGAACTCTTTAAGTCAGTGTTTCCGCCCTGAATTCCTCTGCCAATTTGATGAATTGTATCTCACAGCCTTTTGAGTTTTGTGCGTAAGGCGCTTAATTGTTTCGCTCTTTTTTCTTTTTTTTACACAATATCATGGCAGATGCTTAAGCTGTGCGTGCAGTTGTAGATGTGCATATTTTAAATTAGGTGTAATATCCCCCACTTTAATCCATGATAAGATCTCAATTGTTCCATGATGTGAAATGGAGATGCAGCGACAACCAGGGCTGAATTAAATCGAAATCTTAATTTACCTGGATATTATCCTCCAGTGAAATATAATCACTGACTGAATAACTGGGCACACCAGCAAATTCTTAATTGACTCTTAATGAGTGTCATGGAACATATTCTTCAGTGCAGATGCAGAGATTAGGGAGAGGCAGCTCGGTAAGCTGAGGAAAAGAGAGAGAGAGAGAGAGAAAAATATGAGCCAAAACATGAGCATGACCACATGCAAACATACACACCCAAACACACTTATATTTTCAAATTATCCACTCTGGAAAACACAACTATAAATGCAAAATTACACACAGAATCTCACTGCATAGGCTGCTCGTAGAGTGTCTACCTGGCGCTGCATTGATTGTTCCTCAACACTGACCAATTGTAAGCTCATAATGATGATCTCTGGCATGACAAGTGATTTTAACCTGCCTGTGGGCCGCCCCCGCGCCGAGTCACAGATCAGCTGCCCCACGTAAACAAAAACATTAGGAGAGCGTTCCACATTTAAGAGCATGCTAATTACAGTCATTCCCATCTGAAGTACTTTCTGCTGCAATTTGCTCAGATCACCAAACCTCCAATCCCTCTCATGTAAACAAATAAACTCTCACGCAACAAAGAGATAAAGCAAATAATAAAATAGACACTGGCGCTATCGGAACTCGCTGGGGGCACTGTGTTTGAAGTAGGCTTCAAATAGTATCATACTACTCTACAGTGTTGAGTCCTAGTGTTGTGCACATCCCCAGTGAGGAATAATTACAAGGGTTGTTGTTGATGTGCTCAGGAAAAACAAATCGTTTACTTTGTAATGGCAGAATGGAGATGAATTCAATTCCAATGCAGGGAAATTAATTTTATGCAAAAAAATTCAAAAGCAGAAATGTTTTTTGTATACGTTGACTTGACTAATACATTTTGAACACTCGATATTCAGCGGCCATCATTAGGGATGTTAAAGCAACATTACATACAATTGGTTTATTTTATTAATTTAGTGCCCCCGCAGTTATCAAGCGCAATTCACTTCAACACCTCATAAGTCCGAACAACTTTACATGTGATTCGTTTTGGCTACATTACGTCAAACAAGTGCAACAAAACAAGACAGAGCAAGCAAGCTAATATTACTTGTTACTCCAACAGCAATGAGACCAGCTCGCTGTCTATCTTTCAGCTTTTTATTTTGTGAAGCTCTCTAAAAGCCGGTCCAAGATTTATTCTTGTCTGTCAGCCTCTTGCTCGGTCACTCTTTTGATATTTTGGCTTGGCACTTTACAGTTAGTACCTGCTCACTAAAGTTACATAGCAAGAAAAGAGAGCCGAGTGGAAATGGAAAATTCTGCCTATTACAGGTCAGTGTAGCAATGATTTTAGGTAAAATAGCTACATCATGTTGCTTTAACCAACTACATACAACTCATAGGGAACTCATGCAACCGCACTTGCCTTTTATCACAGTAAGTTATCAAGTTGCATTTTTGCCGTATGTCTCCGTGTTTGCCTGGCATACTCTTTGATGCTCCGTAGCTGTTAACCAGAGCGGTTAATGACTGGTTAACAAGGGTTGGCCATCCGTCAGTAAAAAGAATCTAAATTAGCATCCGTAGTGATAGTCTAATTTCTGCAGTAAAGAGAATGAGGTTCAGCTAATTGATCCAAACCCAACAGGTGTCAAACTGTTCACCCATCTGTTGCTTCTCCATAACGATTACTTAATTGCCAGTTCCTACTCAGCCTCCCTCCATTCTTATTTGGTCTCAACCTCTCACCTCAGCCCATAGGCACCAGGGCTGCACACAGCAACAGATATGCTAGTGAATGTCACCGCAGCCCCCTCCAGCCCTCCAGGTGAGTGTGTTTCTCCAGCGGTGGAAGGAAATGAAGCAAAAATGATCGAGTGTTTGTTTTCTGACATTTTGTCTCTCTGCGGCCTCATCAGGGCTGAGCCTCGCAGACGTCAAGTGTTAATTTAGGGTTCCTGCCGAGCGTGAGCCTGTCAGCGGCGAGGCTTGGAGGAGGGAGGTGAGCTCTTGCAGAAAATGACCCTTCTGGTCTGATTGTCTTCTGGCCTGCAGACTGGCACTGAGAGGAAAAACAAAGACACAGGGAGAGAGAGAGAGGTGGCTGAGTGCTAATGCACCTCGCAGCAATTAGAGAGGCTTACCTGACTGCGTGAGCACAGCACGCAAACACACACACAAAAGGTACACTCTGTAAAGTACACAAGAAAGGACATACTGCACACTCAGGTAAATATATACACACCAGCTGATCCTGTAGAAAGAACTTATTCGCTCAAGCAAACACACACAAATAGACACACACTTTCACCATGGCCCATTCCCAGTGGATGGCTTCCCGCCACCTTTTAGCCCAGTGATTAATTGGCCTGAGCTTACGATAGTCCAACCCTTTATTCTGTGAAACTTAAACAAAAAGGACAGGCCTCTCTAAAGATTACAGCAGCACATTAACCACAGAGTGAACCATGAAATTGCTTTTTCCCCTCCTGCAGTGTTGTGACTCTATAGTGGTCACTGCCAGTCACAGGGAAGGTGCGCGAGTATTTGTGTTACATCACTGATAGACAACAAAACATGACGTCCGGGTGGAGCTTCGCCCAGCAATGCAGATCAGCTGACCAGCCTGGACCAGTGGTAAAATAGAGACAGGTACGGCGGCGGAGATAATGGGTAATACCGTTTCATTCGTCAAAAGAGTCAAGTTTTTTCCAAGAGAGTCCAGTACATCAAATTCACTGTGATAAAGAGGGTTTAGAGGGCTGTCACATTGGAAGGAAAGGTTAATTCCGTAATTATTTCAGTGTGAAAAATAAATAATGTACCCTTTGCCGTTTTCCATCATTTCCTAATTCGCTTGGAAATTCATTTTCTTTCTCTTTTTTTTTTCACTCCACCTAGCCCAATTCAATCACTTGAGTTCATCTGTCTGTGTTATGCAAATCTGAGCGGCTGAGATTGAACCCATTTGAATACCTGGTTCAACTCGTGAGCGGAGGGGCTGATAGAAAAGATGAATTCTTCCGTTTCAATGTGTCTCCCTTTTTCACCCAGTCGCGCGGTATCAAGGCTACCTTTTTACATGGTGCTCTCATTTATTTTAGCCCATTGCACAATGCTGCTCTGGCAGTCAAATGTATGAATAAGGAGAGGGAGTCACCCTCTCTCTCTCTCTCTCTCTCTCTCTCTCTCTCTCTCTCTCTCTCTCTCTCAGACAGAAAGGCGAGGTCTGTATCTCAGATCATGGACACTTGCAGGGGGACCAAGAAAGATATTTTTGAAAAATGTGAGTAGAGGGTTCATTTGAAGCTGAGGATTGCCCAAATATCTGTCACTGGCAATTCCCCCAAAAAATAATATGGGAAATCTGTTATTTTATAAGAGATGTGCTGGATTTTGGGGGACACTGTCTGAGCAGAGCCTAATAAACAGGTTCTAGACTGTTCTATTTAACATCGTGAAATGCAGTTTTAAACAGATGGTTGATATTGTGAATTTAATCAAAAACTAATCAGTTATGTTAACGTTATGAAAAGCATCAAGCTTTGGATTACAATAACTGCTTCCGTACGAAACTCCGGGATGCAGTTTCATAGGTGGCTTAAAAACGGGAGATGAATTTTGGGGTTTCTTCGACCCGTACACCACGCCTCCCTCCTCCCTGGAAACAGACTTTCTTGGTGTCAGAATAATCCGAAAAAAATGTGTTTCCATCTGCATATACATTATTTGTTCACCTGTAATTTGTAATATTCTAAAGGCCGAACCATCAGCCGCAATCCATGAACATACCAAAATCAGAAGGACTTCCCAACTCATTAAATGGGACCCAGGAAAAAGCACATAAATATAGGCTAGTGTTTATATTTCATCACCTCACTTTGTCCTTTTCTTCCGTCCTGTCATAATTACGATGGCCACAAGAGGTCGCCATCTATAACAAATCTCAATAGAAGCTGTTATAAGCTACACCCACCTGCTCACATTTATGTGGTTTATCTGTGAATTGCAGTGCATTACTTTTTGTTGGTATAAGTACAAACAGTAAATAAGGACAGCCTGGCTTCATGTTGTCCTGTCGTACTGGTCAGGGTTTTGATTGACAGCCTGCCCTGGGCCTGAGTTAAGGCTAAGGCCGGTGTCTTGGAGGCACACTATTATTCCAACTTATCCCTAGGAGTAAGTCCAGGCAGCCAGGGCCACAGCGGGTGGCTAATAGACTCGCCCAGAGGAGCCCCCCTGAAGCTTGATGCATTGTGTCAAGGCCTTGTCTACTTCACGCACATTAAGGATCACATGCCACAATTTCACAGTACAGCAGGGGGACCGGCCCCCGTCCCAGCCCCCTGATTGGCCGGTGATGGATGGTGTTGACAATTACAAGCCGAGTACCAAGTGGAGCAACACAAAGGTCAAGGTTGAAGCTGCCAGTGTGGTCTGGTTAACAATGAAAGGTCTCCATAGTAGGAAAATGCTGTTTATACTAAACACTAACTATGCAGTGTGTTGCATGGGCACAAAGGGCTTTAGTCATTTGAAGCCATGGTTTTTGTCCAACAGCCAGAGTTGTTAAGTATTTAGCATTCAGGGAGTGGGCGGCTTAAAATGCCCAAGTGAAAACATAATGATCATTAGAGTCCCATTTTAAAAGAAATCTAAGACTGTCAAAGTTAAAACAATAATAATGCAAATTAGTTTCAATGCCACTAATTGTTTAATTCAGATTGTGTTATGATGGCTGCTAGCAAGCAATGGATAAGAAAAAAAAACTAAGGTCTGCAGACAACACCAAAGTTATTAGGAGTTACTGTTGATATGAACTGAGCAAACACCGGAGCACCTCTAGTCTTAAATACCGTTTGCTAGCAAAGCACAGAACCATTGCAAACAGTAAACCCTGAAACATTTAGCTTGTGCTCAGCCAGTTACATTGGGAAAGGTTGAGGGTCGACATGTGGATCTTATACATTTCCTTTGAGAGCTAACACTATCCTATCCTATACACAACTTGTATGAAGAACAGTGAGAACAGGTTGCAGTTGATCACAAACGTTCATATTCAACATGTGGTTCAATAATGCAGAGATTCAACTTTATCTGTGGTTTGCAGGAACGTGCAATGCTGTGCAACATTTATTCTGACAGCTGGTTGGAGTTGGGACAGACTGTGACAGTTACACTCACCGCAGACTATTGGACTTCACTCGGCAATCACAGGTACTTTGAGGTGACAGCGCATTATTTACAGCAGAGGGAAATAGTAGTTACTGAACACTACTGTGTGGTGAACTGATTTCCAATAATAATCTAGCACGCATATATGTTGAATCCATATTGATACGAGTATTAAATACTTGAAAAGTCTCCCTCTAAGGTACATTTTTAAACCTAAAAATGGACAATTATGATTAATTAGGAGTGTCCCAATAACTACTTATTGTTGGATGATATTTTATCCAAGAAATAATTACAGTAACAATATTATTGTCATTTTTTGAGGATTTTATGCTGCTCATATATATTGTATAAAGGTATTAAAATGCGAGTACACCCTTTCAAACTGAGCCATGAACTTTTCATTTTTAAGAAAATAAATGAGATATAATATCAAATAGATCACAAAACCAAAACATTAATATTATTCTTACTAATAATGGCAATAAATGGCTCTGTCTTAAATAAATATGACTATTTATGTACAGGAGGCTTATAATGGTAAATGAATGGAAAAACTTTGCAGTTTATTCTGGCATCATGTTGGCTGAAATGTTAGTGACACATTATATTGTAAAATATATGGACATGACCTCAATAACGTCTGCTGAGCTTCATAAATTGATATTGTAATTATTATGACACGCCTATGATTAAACCGTTTAACATCTTACCTAAAGAAAACCCGACTCAGACATGGTTATTTGCATGAGGAAAGCACTTTGTCCCTGTTACAAACAGCAGTGGCCACATCACTCTGAGTAGAGGGGAATAAAACAGTTGTTCCCACTGCAGTGTCCTGCAGGAGTGAATTTTTTCAATATAGCACTTCAGGTTGAAGACATTTCTCCTGTCATTTTCCTCCAGTACTTCAGTGTAATTCTTTTTTTCTCTCCCCTCCATTTTTTCCCCGGCGACTGCAGTATGTGGCAGTCTGAATTGTGTGTTATTACCCAGCAGGAGACAATATCATTACCACATATTTGCTGTCAAGGGTCTGCAAAGAATGGTGCTGTCTTGGGCCTCAGTGATCTAACAACCTCACACAGGGCTCCAGAATTACCCACTCCTGGCTGGGGGAAGTCAAACACTACCAGTTAGAGAGGGGAGTGAACAAAAGAGAGGTACCCGCTCTCTCTCTCTCTCTCCCTCTCCCCGTCTTTCTCTCTCGTGAAGATAGAAGGGGACACACCTCCTCTGCGCCAAACGGAGGATGCTATTCTCCCGCGCCTGATAGAAATATATGTTTGGTTCAAGTGCTGAATGATATGAGACTGCAAGGTAGATGTGGACCGGCTGTACGTGTGACAGTGTGTCATTTTCGATAAAGAGACAAGTTGTAATCTCTGCGATGTATTATTAGTGTTGGATGAGTAGCTCATAATTACCAACACTTTTATCAAGTTTCTGCTTCCTCTGGATTCTGCACGCTGCACGCAGAAATACGAGAACAGCGTGTCAAACTGCGAGGTGTATGCAAAAAAAATGTCAAGTTTCTTTTCCGCTTTCCTCTTAACATATCACATTGTGACAGGGGATTCGGCTTTTGAAAGGGTCCATGGAGATATGTCATATAATGTCTGACGAAAATAACTTCAGAATGGACAAACAATCCCTTTCATGAAAACTGCTATTCAGACTTTGTAACAATGTCTTTCTCATAAGACAAATAGAATTGCTATCATTTCCGTTGACAGCGTACAACAAACAGACCAACAGTTTATGCATACTGAGTGACAAAGCCATCTATTTTCTTTCCGGAAAAACAGGCAATACACGCTCTGGCAATTGAACCACAAATGAGGAGTGAAAAATTCAAACTTCCTCTCCCATCCACCATCATTTATACAAGCCATAGAAATATTTGATTGCTCTTGCATATCTCCTCACGCTTAAGGAGGCAGCCAACCAATACGCGCCCACATAAATAAAGTCTGGGACTCTATATGAGCCTATCATTTAAGAATCCAAGCGAATCAGGCTTGCAAACAATCAGGAGGGAGAGGAAAAGAAAAACTGTGTGAGAGCTGCTTCTTCCAGTGCTTTGAAGGTGTAAACAGAGACCCTTATTTAAGGTAAGATGTGGCTGTGCATCCTTGATACACCTCTGCGCTGAAACAAGGCAGGAGTCCTTGATATTTTCCCTCACAACAATAGGGGCCGGCTCTTGAGGAAGATGCATTCATATTCATGAACTCACAACCTATAGTGGTAAATTATGAGCATACAGCTCCAATGCGGAATGTTTGAAATTTGCAAACCATTCATTCTCGTTACTAAAAAGAATATAGGTTATTCTGTGCATTTTTCGAGTGTACACTATAGGCGAGCTGAATTTTCTGCTTAATTAAATTTGATTCAATGCAGCGCCCTTATACAAGGACAGAGAATGAAGAAATGTGAATACCAAGAAAGATAAAAATGAGGCATGTAAGGTCAAGCTAAGACTGATAAACAACTTGGAAGGATGGATTTTCATCTGCAGCACAGACACATTCGCTTTATTCAAAGGTGGACCACACGGCACGCTTATTACAATTGAGAATTTAATTAATGTGCTGTTTCTGCATTCACCATTCAGCAAGTGATAACCAAGATCACGCATCAGTCAGATACGGCATCTGACATGATATTAAATTTGAACAGTTACACCTTACAAACAGAGAGCACTCAAAGACATCAGCTGATAGGACGATATGATAGCGTTTTGAAATCGCTGGCACTAAATTAACCTGATTCTAATAGGATTTGAGGTAGATAACATGGAAAATTACTGTTTTCTTTTCAAGGCAATATACAAAATGGAAGCGCTACAAATTGATTTCTATTTCCTCCCCTACATGCCCTCCCCCCCGCCCCCCCTCCCACCCCCCCACCACACATTTTCATAATTTGAGATGAGGCGATATGGCATTAATATTCCCTATCTTATCTTGTCACATCCTGAAATTGTTGGAGAGGATATGATTAGCTGAACAATAGCATGAGAAATGCACTTTATGAAGGCTATCCAGGTTTTTATGACAAAGAGAGTGGAGAGGTGGAGAATGGGGCCAGGAAGCAGAGACGATGGCAGTCAAATGCCCTCGTTCCTGGATCTTGATTTGTCACAGCAGGCATTTAGAAGAGCCCAGGGCTTGACGATACATGCATGCCCACCGGTGTTGGCCATTCACACACGATTAGCATTTTATTATTGTTTATAGGCCATTTAGGAAGCAGGAAGACAACCCCGAGCCAATGGTGCAAGGAGGGCTCCAAAGCACAGTGTTTTGGACTGGTTAAATGCACCATTAAGCCTTTTAAAATGAGCTCCACCCGTCAGAGACTAAAAACAAACGTGGCTTTCTGGCTATCAATGGGCACCACTTAGAGGAAACAATGCCCTGTTGAGGCCCACCAGTTTCCTCATCAATGAACATCAAAGATGAATGAGCCCTGGCTGACAGCTTTGTTTTGACTCTGATACCCACAAAGCCCTGCTCAATATCATCCTGGTCCTGCTCCTCTGGGCTGCCCTAACAGGTGCGACCCCTCTTCTCAATGCACCGTTTGACAAGACCACGGATGGGCAGGGGTGGTGGGGAGCTTTGGTCCACATCCGCCTTAATCCATCCCACCATAAAAACACTTTGAAAAACAAACGTTTGTTTGGCCAAAGTCAAAGCCCTGGAGCCTGGGGCTCATCCGTCTGTCTGCCCAGGCTTTCTCCCCTTTATTCCTGCCCGTTTTTTTGTCACTCTTCCCCGCTCATTTGGACAGGACATTAAACAAGACCCGAGAGGATCTGATTCCCAGCCATTTCCCACAAGAGGAATACATACAGTTACAACAGCCAATTGTTTGGATTATGATAACAGCGCCCGAGGAAGAAGAAAGAGTGGAAAAAGGAGGGAGGGAGAAAAGTCAGAAATCTCACCGAGCAAAACATTCTGTAAAAGGAAAACAAACGGGCGGCATCAAAAGACGCGGAGCGCGGATCAAACCCGATTATCATTCAAGTTAGTCTTTAGATGGGGAGCATTTTAAGCCGGTTAATTTCTTAGCTCCCCTTTTTTCTGCGGTGAGAACTGTGCGTTTTTCTGCCAGTGATAGGCTCCCACTACTTCATGGGGAGATTAGAGCTCCTCCACTCAGGGATATAGAAAGGCCTTCAGCCTGGCAGAGAGAGAGGGAGAGAGGGGGAGCCAATGTTGAGCATTTTAATCTAGAGTCACAAAGATAAGATGCAATGGCAGATCAATATGTGCTCTATGGTGGCAGCTCCCTGAGAACTTGTCTCTCTGACTGTGCACTGAGAAGCCTTTACCCTCTGTGTCCCATGGCTTCATTTCTCCACAGACCGGCTATCTGTAGTGACTGTCTCTCAGTGACATCTCACACCGGGGCATGTTTAACCCCAGACACCACGCAAAAACAGACGCTGAATATCTAAATAGGATCGCCTGTGAAATTTGCCATGATAAATCTCTCCAGGAATCACCCAGTTTGAATATTCCATATCGCATCTGTCCTTGGCTACCTCAGGGGGCGAGGCAGGTACGATAAGGGATATTCAGAGGAGTGATTAGATTAAAGAAAGCTAAATTCTTTTTTGATTGCAGGAGATGCATAGCGATGGTATTTGCACTCTGCCATGTCTGTGTGACTGAAGTAAAGTCTATAGGAAGCATTCAGGATGTCATTTTTACTTAATTTGCTCTCCTTTGCATCAGTGCGGCATTCCATCATTCCAGCATCATCAGATGCTCTGTCAGTGTCGAGGAACCTTAAAAAAAAAAAAACAGGATGAAATGATAAATTCTTCGACGCTTTTGAGAATCTCCGCGCTGAAAAGTGGGACACCTTGAACTCCTTTAATTTCCAGCCAGATGAACCGCTCCCACAGCATGCCATTATGTTTTAAGTAGACACAAAATTCTCATTCGCACACACTCATACAGAAATCGTTAGCACACACAAGTGGGTTATGACTTCTCTCTTTCATGTCTATTTCCAGCAGCCCACATCTTTCCGTGTTTACCCCCCCGTCCTTCACATTTCAGCATCCCGCCTGCCTCCGATGGTGCTTTTGACATGACTGTGTCCTAAACAGAAACACATCATTAAAGGATGAAAATGCAAGGTAT
>CAFUXE010000051.1:117186-140271 GCA_903364295.1 Serranus cabrilla | reverse complement strand
AGGCAGCCAGTAGTGGGAAGTAAACAAAGTTTGTCGGGGATGGAAATGGACTGTGTTGTCTGACAAAAACATACCTTTTCAGCTCTGTAAAGGCGTGAAATCCCTCTTGTGCTTGTTATTTCACACCCCTGTGGCTCCGACTTGGGCCAGCCGTGGCACTGTAAACAAACAAACATGTGAATTCACGCAAACCACACACACACAAACGCACACTGAAGAGAGAGGGATTTGGACGGACAAGTTACTAATGACCTCACATTTTCAGGATCTTACTCGCACAGAATATTAAATCCCAAAATCACAGCGAATATTTTTGCCAAGTTATGCCAAAACGGTGCATCTGGAGCATAAATCAATGCATAATCTCTGTTTTCTAGAATTATGAAAGCAGGGGAAAGGCGGGAAACACAGCTTTGCCGCACACACAGAGAAGTGTTATGTATAAATAATGGTTTCAGTATCATGCTGGACAGTGTGCCAGCCACCTGCTGATCCAACCACACACAGGTAGAGCCAGCCGGGGTGACACAGGGCTGTGGACATGGGCATTCAATCTGCCAGCAAACTAATCAGTGAAAGGGATGAACTCCAAGCTTATCAGAGGGGGTCATGGATGTAGGTGGAGGAGGCAGGGATGTTTTGCGCAGCCACAGCAGGGTGACACGGGTCCTAGAATAGGAAAATTCTCAAATCTCAATGTAGGAGGTTGGAAGAGCACAACCCTTGAGGAGGTGAAGGAAGCTTTGCTGCCTACCACCCACACATTACCTGAACATGTCTGAGTCCAACACCTTCAGCTTAACTATGATATCATGAATGCCTGGTTCACTTGCCTTGCAATAGATATCTGGCGGCCGCTGTGTGATTGGCATTTCTGGGTCTAAATACAGTACGGTGATAAAGAGCAGTGTTTACCATGACTGTGGAATATTAGGTAAAGAAATAAGAAGAAATGTAGAGCTACTACCTTGATACTACAGCGGTACGCTTGAGTATTGCATTGTCTCTCAAGCACTACCTTGTTAAAAACAACAATTCATTTCACTAGATAAATGCTTGCCTTTGAAATGCAAGGATCCACAGTTTGTCTCAAAATTCAAGAATGTTCTTTTGCCTCGGCACGCTGAATGGAGGCATTATTTCAGCTCCTTAACTGATCACCGCTGGAAGCCATTCTGTATCAGCATTTAAAGGTACAACACTGTAATTCAGGAGGTAATTTCACATCTTAACAGAATCCAATTAAAAGCACGGACATTTCAATTAAACGTCCCCCCGGATTGTCACTACGGTGTCACACCATAAGTGAAATTGGAATCAGATTACAGCGGGAACCTGAAGAAGTATTTTTTCAGAACAATAAGGATCACGCATTTCTAGATAAAGACCCCTGTCATGCATACTGCAGAAAAAAAATAGCCTTTCTTTGCCAACATTAGTCATTTAATTCTCCCTCCTTATTAATTTCACAGCAGATTACCTGAGAAGATACAGAATGCTGTCAGCAAAGAGTTTTAATTAAGTATGGGTTATGTTGCTATGAGTGCCTTATGTGAAACTGCTGCCTTATAATGCTCTTGTTTTAATTACTTCAGAGTGCCCCCTCATTAACCTCTGTGGAGATGTGCTCCAAACTACAGTGTGCATTACAAACACTAGATTCGGAAATTGCTTATATCCATAGACAGAGCTTCATATTTGCAGTGTTTGAAAAATAATAAGTGGAGAATTCAATGCAAGAGCACGAGATGTTTCATGTTTTATTGTTGAGAACATTTCCAGCATTTCAAAATAAGAGTAAAGAGGCTCTGCAATTATGATTCATGTGCTTTGAACTTGTTAATTGTGAGATAACCTTGGCGGTTAAGGGCACCATGACGACCCCTGGTGGGAGCTGTAATCTACAATTACTAGCTCTTGTTTGTGCCTTATTTGTAGTAGCTGCTGTTAAGAAATGGCAGCAAGATTTCCAGTATAATCCTACATCTAATAATATAATAACATCCAGGGTAAATTATATTAAATTAATTACATTTGCGAAATACATTTTTATAAATATATTATTTCATGATCTAATGTCTAATAATAAATGGTAAAAAAAAAAAAAAGGAAAAGAGGGCTTTTGGTGTGTGAAACTATACGTCGGTGGGCCTGGTTGAGTCAAACACAGATTGGTTTTGTTTCATCATTTTATTGCTCTGTAGCTCATCTGTGCCGGGCAGCTGTGGGTGGTCTCACAGCCAGAAAAATCAGCAGCCCTGTGGACATTTCCTTTTTGATCCTTTTCATCCTCAAGTTTCTGAATGGTCCGATATAGATTTCAAAAAATGCTCCGAGAGCCGGCTCCTATTCACAATATGCGGATGGATAACTGTGCCACTGTCCACCCCAACACCTTAATGTGGTTTAACAGGATACATTAGCTTTTAATGGCACTTAATTGTACAAAAAGGAAATCCATAACCACATAAGGAGAAAAGTCAAGTATTTCCAAGCTCTTTATAAGAACAATTTAGAGCAGACAAGTGCTTTTCAAACCTTGGATTGGAATCAGTCCGACAGTCTGGCCATGAGAAGGCGAGTCTGCATTTGTAAGGCTGCAGTGCCACCATTTGGTCATGATGAGGCCTTCATTTCCCTGCCAGGCCCTGGCAATTGGCAATTCTAGGCCTGTATGAAAAAGAATAAATTATGCTGGTTTATACTCTGGAAAATCCCATTTTGAAATAAATGATCTCATTCAAAAATAATGTCACAGTTGGCACCGTAATTGTCTAATTCGGCACCGAACTATCTTTGAGAAAGCAGCGTGGTGCTCTACTGCGGACTATAAAGTTGAATTGCATAAGCCTATGGTATATCATTTCAGAAACGAGCTGAAAATACTTCCAGGTGCAGGATTAGAGAGGGAAGAAAACATGCAGTCCCATTGTTATTGTTGATAGATTATTGTAGGTCCATGCCATCTTAGATAATGAGCAATAACCTGCACTTGAAGAACAGGGGAGGTTTGCCAAGAAGGAATGGTGATTACAATCAATTAAGACTGGTGACAAAGCACCAACAATAACCCTGTGTTTGTGTGTGTGTGTGTGCTTGTGTTTTATTCACGCATCCTTCCAAACTACCCTGTTTTGTGTAATCAACATCTGTTGTGACAGGCAACCTCCTCCTTTCTCAGAATGGCCCACTTCAGATAATGAGTGTCATACCAAACTGCAGGGCAAAGGCTGATTTTACTCCTCTTTTTTTACTCCTCCTCTCTGGCCTCCGCTCTCACTACCCTCTGTTCCCTCTCCTATCATTCAAGACATCCATTGTGCGGAACCTTGAAAAAGAGAGACAAACACTCTCACAACATTGTCAGCGCTCAATATGTGGGGGTGGCAGATGAAATACAGTCTTGTGTTCTTTATTGAGAGTATAAGATCCTTCACAGTCGACTGCTAAACACTGACATTCTCGTCGACGCTTTTATTTTACTTTTACAGCCGAGTTATTCAAACAAAACCTACTTCTTTATGAGGCTTTTTATGAATCAATTTACTCATATATTTTTGTAATTACACCTCCTTATTTGCGGGCCATTCTTATGCACTTTTTTTTATTAATGAATATAAAAAGACACTATATTACATAGCTTGTGTTGGTATGTTTGTTTGCCTCAAATCACCAATGGTTTAGGCGCCACCTCCTGGTAAATTTGGTCATTCCAGAATTTTTTTTTGTCAGTACAAAAAAACAGAAATGCATCTATTCTTTTGCATTAAAATACTTTATCTTATTATACCAAGTCTGAACAAAAAAATGCAGTATTGCATAAAATAGTGATATTTGATATGTTGTAGACTTTATGTAATACTAAGTCTGAAAAGATTTCTCAGTCACAACTCCAGAGTCTAAGCTCCGTCTTCAATGAGATGTGTAAATAAAATCATTTTCCCAGCTTAGCCTCAAAATTAATTGCCTCCAAAATAAGACAGATAGGTTCAGACAAGCGAAAGTGTGAGATTGCACATAATGTCAGTATGTTGGGGTTGATTAACGGATGCATCCAATTTCTTCAAACGTAAGATTCATCTCAGAACATAAACACTGTCTTTTTTTCATTTCCAAGATGGAATTTGTTGTCTGCACAACCATGTAGAACAAATTATTTTGAAAATCCATTAAAGTCATGAGCACACTGAACTCTGTTCAATTTAGCATAACCCCTAAGTTTACTTTAACTGCAGGAGAGCTCTTCTATTTAAAAATCCCTTGTATTCTTATATTAATTCATCAAAACCTCGAGTTTAAAGTGTCAAGTGGCAGCGGCTTGAATGAGAAGTGAAGCTGTTCTACCTTTTTTCTCTTTGTAAGTGTCACAATAGCGGGGTGTGAATATCAAAAAATACAGGTCTCTTTCATCTGGAAGTTAGGTTCCTCGGTTCATTCATGACTGTATTGTAACAACTGGTGCATTTAGCTGTGGATTTTTAGTAAGGAGCCATGCAGGACTTTTATTACAGGGTTTTAGGAAAATATAACCAGGTTTAGCTACAGTCAAATATAGTGGATATGCATTTAAAAAAAAAGCAAAAGAAACAGCTTGAATAAAGTGCTCATTTCACACTCACACTAAGTAATATTGTTAAAAATAAAAGACAGGGAATTAACAGGCCTCTTATTTCACTTTTACCCTGATTACACTCATAGCAGGGAAGGAACAGGTGTAACCAGGAACATTAACAGTGCCTGTTGAGTTTAATGCCAACATGTACCAACATGCCCGTACATGGAGCACCTAAATGGAATGCAGCCATGCACCTGTGCTTGTCATGCTATGACAAGTCCAAATGTATCCTGTTTACCTACAAATAAAGGTGCACATATCTTATTTGTAATGGTACTGTTCTGCTCTTGAAGTGTGGTAAAACATGCATTATAATTTGGTTTTAATGTCATTTTTCTTGGAGAAGCTAAAAAAAAGACTACAGTGTAGATGATTGATCTACACTGTAGATTGTGATGGTTGATTTTTAGATTAGTGAATTGACACATAAATAACTAATTGAGCAGAACTCATTTATATGATGATTTCATTGTTTAATTTTTAAATAAAAATGCCCTCCAAATCACCCGTTCCCACTCCTTAAGTATGAATCCTTGCAAACTAAACATATTTGGGGTTTTAATTATTGGTCAGACAAAACAAGCATTTTCATTATATAAAATATTTAAATTATTATTTTTATTTCATCTTTATTTTTCCAGGAATATTCTCAACAAGAGACTCTGAAACAAAGGAGTCCTGGCCAAGACAGCAGCATAAAAAGTTTCACATAAAAGGACCCACAACACACTAAAAATAAACAGCAACAGATACCAAACATGGATTAGCAATAGTCAGTAACATGTGCATTTATTACCAAATAGTCCTTAATCCTGTTTTTATCATGTGACACAAATCAGTTGAGTTTATATGGATTAATTGAAGCTATTGACATTGATGATTAACTGATATTTATACATAAAAATGAATCTAGAAAATAATCTGTAGATTCATCAATCATGTAAATAATCTAGAAAATTGCAGTTATTCCAACATTATTACAAACTATCTGATCTAATAACACAATACTGTTTTTTTAAACAATTTTTGTTGTTTATGTATTGTTGTTCCAGGTTTATTGTGATGAACAATTTCAAACACCAGAGGGCGCTTGGGAGCTGCTATAACAAGAAGACCCAGACCACATTTGATCAAACCTCCACTGTACGAAAAAGTGAAATAGTTAAGCCCTTATTTTAAACTGAAGATAGTCATCAACATAAAGTTAACTGCAGGCCAGTACACTCAAGCTTGTCTTTATTTTTTATTTTTTAGAGGTAATAGTGTGGGACTCGAATGAGACGAAACCACTCTCTTCACAATGCTTGGCCCTTAACTAAAAACATATATGTAAGGTAAAGGTAATATAATTCATAGAAATGCACAAATTGCTCATTTAAAAAAAAGTAGTTTCTTGAAATCAAATAAAAAAAAATATATCCAGTGTAACACTGATGAATTCAGTCAAGTTGAATTTAAAAAGCCTTTTGTTTGCAGGAAAACAACATTTTTTTGTATTACTAAATTTATATTTATGAATGAAGAATTTTGCCAAAAATCATCATCAAGCTTATTCTCTATATCATTGGTGGAAAAAGCATTCAGATCCCTCACTAAAGTAAAAGTACTAATACCAAACTGGGAAATAACTCAACTACAGGTAAAAGTGCTGCATTCAAAACTTATTTAAGTAAAAGTACAAAAGTATCAGCATCAAAATATACTTAAAGTATCAAAGTCAAAGTACTTATTAGGCAGATTGGACCCACTTAGATTGATAAATACATTTCAAATATAGTTTTGATTATTTGTTTTAATGCATTTATGTAAGCAGTTTAATAATAAAAAAAAAAAGTCTAATTACTTTAAATTCATCATATTTTTCATGTTAAATTGTGACCTGAAAAACTAACTAAAGCTGGCAGCTAAATGTAATGGAGCATAAGTATAAAGTTACAATGGAAATACTCCAATATAAGTAAAGGACATGTACCTCAAAACTGTACTTGAGTAAATGTACTTAGTTATATTCCACCACTGCTGTGTATGTGCATATATACATTTGTCTTCTTTTCTTGGGTTTTTAAAATAACCTAACACAACGTTTTCCCATGACAAATTAAACTCTTTTAATATATGATCAATGACAAATCTGCAAAGGTCTTGCCAGAATTTATGAGTGTAAACAATGCCAAAATAGATGTAAAACAGTTTCTGAATGTTCATCACAGATAGAGCAGTTTGTGTTAATGTTTTTATTTTTATTTGAATTTCTGCATGTTGGCATGAAAACAAACCCAGTGCAAGTGCAAGGTGGAGCAGTTATAAACAAGGAGGCGTATTCATATAATGTGACCACTCCTCTCTGTCAAGCTTTGCTTCCGTGTTTACACACCCACAAAAAAAAAAAAAAAACAGGACACTAGCGGCCGTCGGATGAATGTTTACCGAGCAGCATAGAGTGGTGGTGAGGAAAGTGACAGTCACACTGGAGGCTTGGTGTATGGTGAAACACAGGTGAATTCAGCTTCCACGGTTGCATTTTACAGCGGAATGTTCACTCGAAGGGGGCATGGAGACGTCAAGAAATCTACACAGAAAGTTCTGGACCCAAAGAAGGATGTACTGACCCGGCTCAAACACCTCCGGTCACTGTTAGGTGAGTGAAATGTCACCGGGCTTTTGATGCTGCATCGCCGAGGCTTAGCTAGCCGAGCTAACTAGCTAGCTTGCTGGCATCAGCCGACAGCTAACGTCAAACAAGGCGTCAGGTTAGCTGGCTGGCTGTCACTGCGGTGACTAATGCAAGCTAGCTGACAGGTAAATGAACATTTGCACCAAAAAAACACCTTCACAATTTGAAGTGTTTGCTACTCTCATTTATTATTTTACGTATTAATATCAGACGTAGTCGCGGTGCGATAAGGCATGGATGCTAGCTAATGGGAGCTAGCTTCCCTTGTTGCTAACTAGCCAGCCAATGCTAGCTGATGCTGCCTTGTCAGGGCATCAGTCGTTGACAAACAGATGCCCACTGCAAACCTTTGTTGTAATTTTATCCCGTGTCACGCTGATTGTGTTTTATTATAAAAGAGTAGTAACTGCAGCTCTCTGGCTCGAAAAAGCACAAACATAGTTCACCGTTTATGTATTTTATGCTGAAGTGAGAATAAGAGCTTTCCTGTAGCTGGTTGCTTGGTTATTCTGCTATCAAGTTACAATGCCCTAGAGACCTTTGGTTTGAACATTATGAAAAATGTGAAGAAAGTAATCTGGTGCAGCCCTTTGTTTCTTTCACTGGACAAGGAAGTGCAGTATATGGCGGTCATAAAACTTTTGTGTGGCTGCCTTCCTCCACTATGATGATCGAAAGAGACATGAATTTGCCCTGTAGTAGCCTGACTTGTGCTGCACATCAGAGTTTTGTATTACACATAATGGAACCTATTACCAATCCACTTTCATGGTTTCACTCATTGATCATGTTGCTCTAAAGAGTCCATACAGTGGATTACTTTGCCCCCATGAGTCTAAATGCCACTTTGTGAAACATATAAGTAGAAAGCAGATGACATGCAAGTTAAGTAGTTTATGTCCTTTCTGTCTTGCTGAACTAAGATCACCTGACTGGAAAGCAATCTAAACAATACAGATTTGCATTAAGTATTCTATTGTATAACTTCAGTTTTATTTTAGGTATGCAAACATACATTTTTCATCACACCGCACCTGAGTAGACTCATTCTGTCACAACAAAGATGACCTTCATAGTACTGGGGACTGTAGCATATGTGCGTACACACTTCTTCTATTCTTATTGTATTGCAGATAAAACAGGGTCAGTGGGTACTTTGGGAGCATGTG
The DNA here is from genome assembly GCA_903364295.1 of Serranus cabrilla. Taxonomy (NCBI): domain Eukaryota; kingdom Metazoa; phylum Chordata; class Actinopteri; order Perciformes; family Serranidae; genus Serranus; species Serranus cabrilla. The sequence goes on along the minus strand of CAFUXE010000051.1, from coordinate 131,813 downwards.
GTGAGGAAGAAAGTTGTCAGGAGGGAAATGTGAGCTATATAGGAAAACTGCCATGGATTCATAATAAGTGCAACATACTGTATAATGTGCTTTCTCTCCAGATTTTCACCCAAAGTAGGTCACTTTTTCTAAGGTATGGTTCTGTAACCACATAGTTTGTGTCTTGTAAGGATGGACAGCTACTTTCTTTTGATATTCTGACAATTATTTCTGCTTTAACTCTATGATATTTTCATATTTACTAAATATTTTTGATTATAGCCAGGTGTAGGTATAGTACTTTAAATATATATATAATACCCAAACCTTAAAGATCTTTTGTGACCGATTTAGAGGCATTTTTCCAGCTGTTTTAGGTTTAACCTATTTGTTTTGACTGATGCATGCTTGCATCACACAAGCATGCATGTTTTATTGATTTCTTGCACAGTGGCACAGCTCTGACAGCCAGTATCAGCTTTATCGTTTTCAGTTTGCCTGAACAAAACTGTTGGTAGTTAACATGGCTAGATCTCTCAGCTGTCATAGCACACCTTCAGTGTCAAGGCTGCTACAACCAAAGTAGAGGTCAATACTAAGCTCTGCATGCCCTCTGTGTTTTTCTTTCCCTCATGTGCAGTTAAAGATAAGGTTGGTCTGTTTGTCCAGTAGCTGATAGAAGGGCCTCCATGTTAGTGTCCCCCCTCAAAACCTCCCTAATTTCACTGTGCTTTCAGCTAAGGAAGGACTTCCTCCTGGTGCTGCTGCTTCCTGTGTGGACAGGAAGCAGTGATGAGAGACGGAGTGCTGTGGAGGACAGGGACTTGAGGGAAAGTAGTTGGCCTCATCGAATTGCTGACAGTGTTTTATATTTTTGCAAATCATACGATTATTTATATTAGTCAGAGCGGCTGAAAAAAAACTTCCTTTATGATGATTGTAGAAACAATAACAATATAACATTTTTAACAATAATCTGTGATGGCTTAATGTCAGCTGGAATTTTTCGTTCAAATGTCTTTCTGATAATTGAACAAAACTTGAGTTATTGACAACTTGTTACCTTTTGTAGATTTATCAAAATGTATATTTACTAGTCTGTACAAAATTGTTGTAAAATATTTTTAATATTATAAGTTTCATGGCATTGTCTCTTGAGCTTTCTCGTACCAGGGCCAGAAATCTGTCAAACCAGCTTGTTGTCACTAGTCGTAGTATTAGTGGTATTGGAGTTTAATGGACAGTCAGTGGTCTGGGCTATTTTCAGAGTGGCCCTGTATTGGTTTTCTGCTCACTGAGCAGATCTGTGGGATAGAGTGTGAAAGCTGCTGCATGTTAATTTGCTGGTCATGCCTGGCTGGATTTGGCTGAGGTTGTTAATTACAGGAGCCCAGCAAACCACCTGATCATTCACTGCTTCTCTCTGTGGAGGCACAAACGACTCTTTCCTGCTCATAGTGATTCCTAAACTCATTCTCTATTTGTTGTTTCACACCCAACATCTCCAAACATAAGCCTCAAGTGGATCTAGAAAATCTCTCACTAATTTGATTGTGCACAGGAGTGTTTGTCTGGGGGAATACCCATTGATTCCTGAAGGAGATTTTTCCCTTACTGGCTCCACAGGGAGGTCAGAGTGCCAGGTCAGCTGCAGACCAGTCAGTGCTGCTGGAGCTAGCTGGGATTCAGTGGTTGGGTCCTATGGTTGTGGGATAAATAACTACATGGCAATCAACTGAATAGAACAAGCTATATCCTAAGGAGGTATTGTTTTGTTCCTTTTGTTCTCTTCAGCTGCTGTAAACAAGCTCAGCTTAAACCTGTTAGTGAACTGCATAGGAACATCAGTGAATGTGTGTAAGTGTTGTTAGTGATAACAGTCAGGTGTGTTTGATCTTAAGTGTAGACGCTGTGTGAGTTTGTTGCCAAAGGTAATACTTTTTTTTTTGAAAAGGAAGCTCTGCTCTCATCTTTAGAAGAAATGAAATACAGTGTCATTACACCGTACTTTTCTCCATGTGCGTGTTCCGAGTGTTGCTGAGGTCTGGGTCAACTGAAAGCGCTGCTGCTAGAAGATGAAATTGCAAGGTGAAGCACCAGAAGAAACAATGAGCACAACACTGGAAGGGCTCTCGACAGGGTCCTCTGTGTGGCTAAAGTAAAGGCTGAGATCACTCGACTTCTGATTCTCCCCTTTTGTAAAACACTCAGGTTAGACTTGTGAATAACTTCAGCCTCTTATCAGCTTTTATCCCACACTATGTGGGCATGATGTCCACACTCAAGGGTTTTTCACCGAGTGTTATAACCAGCAGAGTAAGCAATCACAAATGTTTAGTTTTTTCTACTTTTTATCATATTTTCTTACAGGTTATCACACACTTAATTTGAAGTTGCCATGTTCCGTTTCACATTAAATTCAGGGCCTATAAATCATAGTGGATTAATGAAGTTTTTTTGACAGAGATTAGTACAAATGGACTCTTTGATGCAGAAGTGAAAATACATCTGTATAACTTGATTTCAATTACACAATTGGCCAAGTTAGAAGACAACCTTGAATATATAAGATAAAAATGCAGCATTTGAAGAAAAATGAGACTTCCTTTAGTAAGTTGATGGCATAAAAACATTAGTATTGAGCTGTTGGTAAGTGAAACTGTTAATAGCTATTAGAACAAGACTGTCTGGAGGTTAGGTGACACTCACAGCCATTAACAGGTCTTTGTCTGGTGTTGCCTATTATGATAACAGCTTGTGTCATTATGGTCCTGGCATTTAGCATCTTAGCTGTTGTCCTCAGCATGATTACATCTGCAGAGCTGCTTGAGAAGAAGTTTTGATACAAGAGTTAAGGAATGAGCTGCAGAATCAGCGGTTCTAAACAGTGAAAATGTAATGTGAGGTTGCATGGTTTTAGCTTGGAGACATGTGGTCAGGACTCGTGCATATATCTGTAAGAGAAACATTAATATGCCATTTATCATAGAGCAACAGTGGAGCATTTGCTCATTACCATGTTATTTATTTTGGTAATATAGAAGGCTAAACTATCCGCCTATCATGTACCTACCACAAATCAAGCACTCCAGTGTTTGTTTGTAACCAGACCAAGACCACCTGATCTCAAGGGTCTTGCTGGGTTCACACCTGCCTAATCTAATTGCACCAAGGGGCGAAACAAACCAGAGTCCGATTTACTAAAAAGTGCAGCTGTGAAAACACCTTTTAAAGAACAAATTTTAGATGACTTTAGTAAATGTATCAGTTTTTATGACTTCCCCTGACCATATTTACTGCTTATTACCAAGCTGTAAAAAACAGGTAATATTTGACTGCCAAAATCAGTCAAGCTCTATTTGTTTTTTTGTTTAATTTAACAGCTTAGTTTGGATGGGAAAAAAAACACATTACATTAGGGAGAGTGCTGCTTAATCGAGGGCCTACATTCTGGCCTCTTTTTCACCTTTTTGCCAATCAGATTAATAAACCTGTTTAGTGAAATGGTTGGGCAGGATTTAAGAATAGAAAGGGAATATTAACTATATTATTTATAAATTCAATTCCTCTCCTGTCTTTTCTTATTCTTACTGTAAGGTAGCTTATGTGAGGCTTCCTCTAAACTGGTGCCAGTGTCAAGAGAGGCATTTGGGAGTATAAATAAGTGCTGTGCTGCAATCATTGGTCATTAGAATTGCAAACTATGCCATGATAAAAACAGAGCAGTCAACTCTTGCCACGACCTTATTTTTTTAAGGTGTGCTGGGTCACCACATTTCATAAGGTCCGGTAAGATCTGAATGGCTTTTGGGTGGATCCTTCACTGTGTTTACACCACAATTATAGCTATTTGTCAAATTAGTAACAGGTCTTGTCAGTTAACAGACTTTACAGTGAGCTTGAGTATTTGTTTTTAAAGCACCAGAGGTTCAGCTGAATGGTTTATTTTCAGTCTCCCACCAAAGAACGACCTGTAATGGATTGTACTAATAGATAAATAGTAATCATTAAGTCTTTTTCAACATTTTCTTACTAAGTAACCTGTTTACCTAGTATTTCATAGTGACTCAGTATTTTTAGAGGGGGTTCAGGGCAAATTAATGTATTTTTATTAGCCTAGACATAACAAATGACTTCTAAAAACATTTTGTTAACCTTTTAGGATGTTTTTTTATATTTTAAACTGCACGGAAAACTTTTGAAGGGTTTCTGTTTTCAGTCTGTGCCATTACTGTTAAGTGTTTCAGAGCTTCCTTAAAACACGCTATTCAGATATGATATAAATCACATGGTGTTGAATGAAAGGCCTTTTCTTTCAGCTGCTGGCCTGCTGGAGAGCTAGAGATAGGAGAAGCTCTGTGTTCTGCGGTGGATGATATCTGAGTGATTTTACACTGCACACGAAAAACCAGTTTGTCTAGTTCCACTGTTTACCTGTCCTGCCTTTAGAATAGCCAAACCTAGTCCAAGACCTGCAGTTTACTGTGACACCGCTTGTTATTAAGATCTGATCTCAAAGTGGATTTATATTTTATGTTTTCTTTCTGAGTGTCCAAGCTCACACTAATCTGCTGCGGATTTCCAGCTTTAAAGCCAAAAGAAAACAAACACTTAGCTTTGGCTCACAGTATAAGTAGATTGCTACACAGAGTTGTTAAAGAGCAAATTTTAGGTTGGTAAAGTGGAAAACTGGGTGATGAAAAAATGTCTTGCACCTCCATCTTCTTTTTTTTTTCCTTTAGCACCTTTGTCTTTCCTTAATTTGTTCCCTTCTGTGAGCCCCCTTGGATTACATTTGTCAAAAATATGCATTGATCAACCACCAGAGCCAAACCACAAGCCAACTTTATGCATTGTAGGAGCACAATTGTCAGGACTATCGGGATAAAGACGAGGGGTTCAGTTGTTGATGACTCAAGCTTCGTCCATCGGCCCAACCCTATTAAATAACAATTTGTCGGCAGAGTTTCTCGCACGCCTACCTAAGAAAAATTAGGGAAGAAAGAAGATATTACTAGCTTATATTTTGTATGCTGAACCAAATTGTTGTCCATCTAATTTTGGATTTCATTCTGACCTCTGTTTGAGAAAAAGCAACGTCCAGATGGGCTAATTTTACAGGGAAACAGATAAAACCCCTGTGTTGATAAAGATAAGGATTTTAGAGCTACCTGAAGAGGAAGAGTGAAAGTTGCCAGTTTAACAGCTCTTCAGTGCTAAGCTGCCGAGATAAGCCACTCTCTAATGCGTGAGCTCAGACTGGGGTAAGGTCAGGCTTTGCCAGTTCCACCATGACTCTTTCACACTGTGCTCTGTGTGGACCCATAGCCCCCAATCTGTTACACAGCTAGACAGACTGCAAGTTGAGAGGCATTCATGGAGTGTTTGGCACAGTGGCCTCATAATGAAATTATATGCACCAGAAGTGTGGTGATTGCAGGAACGGCCCTTTTCATAATGATTACATTTCTTGGATTTGTTTAAATGCAGCTGCAGTTTGTGCTGAATCATAAACAATAAGATGACGCTCTGCTGAAGCATTATCCTGGGCTTCCCATTACTTATTCGTAGCCATTACAAGCCTGTTGACATTTTAAATAAGGTTTAGTTATTGCAGACTGGCATACCTTATATGAATTGTAGCCCATGCTGTGCCTCTGTCAACTCCGAAAGAGCTGCATGCTTTGCTCCATTGCTTTAGCCTGGCAGTATATTAATCATTCTCTGTGGATACATTGCTCAGAGTGGATGATGCATTGCTTGGCCAAGCCCGTTATTAATATTTTCTCATGACTAGCTATGGCACCTCGATAGCGGCGAGCCCAATACAGGCTTACATGGCTGTTAATCAGAGTCCACAGTTGTGCAAAGCTGCAAACTGAGAGCTTTATAAGCTAAACTGAGCCATGGAAGATGAGTCTCTTGTCAATACTGATAGAGAAAAGTAAGTGAATTGGCTCCAATCGACCCCCTGATAAGGAACATCAATTTGGCCCAGCAAGTGCTGAATTATGATTGACATCTCCAGACTGGCTCAGCTTGGAGCACATTCACTAGTAATAGAAGCAGCTGTGTTTTATCAAGGCCTCAAATGAGGCTCATACAGTCTGCTAACGATTGTAACTCTGTAAACTGCATCATGTGACAGACTTGCCCTCCTCAGCTGGTTTTCACAGATTTATGATTAAACTGCTTTTACTATGGTCAAATATCAACCTTCTGGCCCCTCCATTGGACACAAAGTGCTGTTTGCAGCTGTTTCTTTTTATTTAGTCTTCTATGTGACCAAAGAAAAAAAGCACAGAAAGAACATAAAATACATTAAAAAGGCACTCGGTTAGCGCTGACCTCTGCCAAGGCCATCTTGCTGTGTTCACAAAAGTGGAAAAAAATATGTGTATCTGCCCCATGATTTGGATCCACTCCAAATATATCCACCCCTCGATCAAGTTTTCATTTGAACTTTTTTTCTAGATAAAGTCAGTATTCATGGGAACGCCCACAAAACGTCTCATCTTCTTTCTTAAGCTCGGAGGGAAAACAAAGCATTTGGTAGCATGCAAAAGAGTTGCTGTGCAGCTTTCTGCATGTCAAATAAACATAAGAATCCAGAGTTAAAGTTTAATATATACCTTGATTACGTAATATAAACCTTGGACAACAGAATGCAATGAATAAATGCGTCTGTCAGTGTAACTTTTGTGGTCACCTTCATGCATATCCCCGTTTGTCAAAAAAAGGAAAATAAACGCCTTTCTAGTGTTTGAAATCTCGCGCAGTCTCTTTCAGTGTGTCTTTCTTTGTCTGTAGACAACCATTTATGGAGAAAAGCGCCATCTATGGTGCATCCATCAGCTCCCACATTAGCTACCACCCCCGTATCTCTTCTACTATGTGTTGGCACCCTCCAGGCATCCCTCTGCTGGAGCTCTTAAAGAGTCCTCTGTGTCTGATCTGAGCTCACTGCCAAAGCAACATATCAGTCTTTTCTCTATCCTCATCTCCTTTCTGGCAAGTATATAGTGCACCTGCAGTGTTAGCTAGCCCACAGCTAATGCAAATGAGTGTATGTCTGATCAAAGGCCTGATTAGACTGCTTTTTGAGTATGACATGGCATATTAATGATTCTGCCTCAGGTGGTTTAAATGGCATACATTGTAAGTTGCCCAGAGGGTTAAATATGGTTTGACACAACGTTTGAACATTTAATGTGAGTACTTATTATGTGTTGTGTGCAGATTAGGTTTGAACAGGGAGCTGAGGGCAGAGTGGCCAGTTTGGTTTTGGTTGTGTAAATATACCATAGGCTTCATCTGACTGGATGACCTTCACCCATTTGGTTAACAAGCCCTGTGTGTACACTGCTGTGTGCACTCCCGTAGTGCTCGCTGGGCAAACCCAGTTTAACATCAGTTCATTAGAAAAGCAAAGAACAGAAAGAGACACTAATTATTCAGTTGGAGCTTAAAATTATGCTGCTTTGCTGACTAGATGAATAGTGTCCTTTTCATATTTACCTTTTGTGAAATTGTTACACACCAATGGCATTCCTTAGCGTTGCATAATACTGTTTTGGACTCAGCCGTTCAATCCACACTTTCACCTTTGGCCCCAGAAGTCACAGTGAGACCTTTGGAGACGTGATGACATCTGAAATATCTTAATTCTGTTTATCCAGTCAGAGGTTGGAAAATAATGTTGTAATGTTTGCGCTGACATTATCGGTGTTGTTTTCTTTTTTGGTTGACAATTTTAGTCAGCTTATATTTTGAGTAGTTAAGATACTGTGCAGTTATACGTCAGCTTAATAATGAAAATGTGACCTACAAGAATAAAAGCTATCAGGATGTTTGTTGTACATGCTTTGCAATATAATATTCCATCTAGATCAAAGATGCCAGGACGCTTGGCCTCCCATGTCTTTACACATGTCCTATTTGCTTTTTGATGAGGCTCATCTGGTGATTTGTCATAACAGCTCTTGATTCAGTTGATTCAATTTGGACATTTGTTTTGAATGTTTACGGGTTGACTTTTCACCAGACAGTCCAACAACTTGCCATGCTTTGCCATTGTCTCTAAAACATGTGCACAGACTGTGCACATGAGAGAAAATATAGTGTTTTCTGTTTCTAGCTGTAACCACAATATTCAAATATTACTAATGTTAACTAACTAATGCAACTTATGAAACATTGATTTATTTCAGTGCACATTAATCCCTATAATTATTTGTTAAAAACTGATTTCCACTGATTGCAACCAAAGACCAAGAAATGGTTGCCAATTTCTTGAAATAATGGCAACCTGGCAGCTGCTACTGCCAGCCCTGTTTTGAGAAGATGCTGTGTTTTTTTTTGCCCTTCACAATATTATGTGTAAGCCCTTTAGCTGAGGCTGCAAATTATTATTTTCCAGCTGGTCCTCTCACATGGGGCTCGAACATCTGCACTTCCCTGACAGTTAACAGGAAATATATCACAATGGAGAACAGTGTCATCTGACCCAAACCTGCCATGGCTGCTCTGTTTGGCATGTGTTTATTAACTCCCCTAAAGAAGATTGCAGGTCTCTGCACCATTAAGTTATCACTGTCAGCAGAATCTAGCCCAAACCATTGTTCATACACTTTTTGGTTAGTTAACAAAAAAGGCTTAATGATCCCTTTGCAAAAACGTCCATTTACTGTAATTTTAGTGGCTGATGGGCAATAGCTGACTATTTAGCTTTAGTCAATGAGAAGTAGAAATTACTAGGATCATTTGAGGCAACAATTGACCCTTGGTTTGTTTTGTTTCTGAACTTGGCTGCGTTTTCTTAGCTCCCCTCTATCCATTCTCTATTCCCTTTTATCCGCTGCTCAGCACTCTCCCTTCTACAAGAAGTGCTATTATGTGTGAATCACATCACTTAGTGTTGGCATTAACGTTGCTTCCTCAAACAGAGGGGTTCTGAAAACAAGGCAGCCAAGCTATCGGCTCATTCAGCTGCAGTCACCAGTGTTAAGACACATGGTTTCCTCCCACCATAACAGCCCTGTGTGATCACAGCTCTCTCCAGCTGCTGTTCCTCCAGCACTCTTTTCCTGTCTTTGACATGGGAGTCTTGTGGATGAGGGGGGTGTCAATTTAAGGACACAGTTATCTTGTTGGGCTCAGAGGATACAGTGTCATCCCCTGCATTCCCAGGGCCCAGAGAACAGGTTCTGTCTCTTTCTGTCCGCATGCTGTTACCTGAGAAGTCAGTGAAGCCCATTGAGCGGAGGAGGGCCTCGCTGGATATTGCAGTGCACAATGCTGACAAGTCTTGTACAACTTCATCTTTTCAGCCAAACATTTCCTTTAGGGCTAATCCAGAGAGCAGGAAAAGAAGGGAACGTCTGCTCAGCATTTAGATAATTACTGGCACAGCATGTCATTATTAACACACAGCTAAGAATTATTTAATTCAGTAATTTGTTATGGTTCTCATTGCTTTCACATTGCATTTATATACCTTCCTCAGGTGAATCAGAGGTAATAACCAAAGGGATTTAACTATTCAGCTTAGTGCCAGTGTAATTATCATACTCTGTGGCTGGACTTGCATTTAATAAACAAATGGCTTTGCTGGTGCATGAAGATTATTTTTTTAATTTTTTTTTTTACCTTTGACACACTTTATGCAGCCTGGACAGAAACCTGTTTGTACAGATACACCTTGAATTTCCGAGTTTCACTGTCACCGTTTGAATTTCACTACTGGGAGGCTGATCAGTGTCTTGTCAGACTTTTCTTAGATGGTTACCATCCACCTGACATTCTTGCTTGCTGTCAGAAGGCTTGTAATATTTTTCTTTTACATTTTCTTGTCTGCCTTTAAGTCCTCTCCCTCCATCCGTCATGCTCCAGTGGCTGGTTAGGGGTATTTGAGCAGATGGGGAGCAGAGAGGCTGAAGGCTGGAGAGCTAAAGATGATGGCCCTGTGACATGCAGCGTGGCATATGAAGTTGACCCACCTCCCATCAACTCCTCATGCATGCAACGATATTCAAATTAGAGGTGCATAAATATTTACACCGACTTCCTCTTTGTTCTTTCTCTATTGTTGTATTCGAAACGGCCTTCTGCAGACAAATGCTGTCCGTAACATGCAGGACATATTATGAACCATATTATGAACCAATCTGGATTTGGAAAGCGCAAGTAAACAGTAGCAGGCTCGTTACAGCGCTTATCTTGTGGGATACAGCAGGCGAGATAGACTGTTCTGATGCATACCAGAGATTTTTTTATGAATCGGTATAACATCTAGGTATTTTTGGCATACTGCAGATTTTGCTTCTCTTTGCATACTAAAAAATTGTTGCACTTTATAGAAATGTTTTATGGGAAATGTAATTATTAATTGGAATATTGTCTATTCATACCAATCCATCATGGTATGTGGGTCATGGTCCAGTGCACACAGTCGTATGCATAATAAAATGTATGTAAACTGGTGCATGTAATGTGGAAATACAATTCACAAGCTCAAGTTCTGGCCTGAAACTTTTAGGTGGAACTTGCGCTTGTAAACTGATCAGACCTGTTTGATATTAGGAAATCATGTTTTTATTGTGTAATGGGACATGTTCCAATTTGAATTAATATTAGGCATTACATTAGTTCCCATGGACCAGACTTTTGCTGAAGGGATTTGTCTATAATGTGGCTCATACCTGTTTTATCTGAACAGCCCCCGCTCACAGACGTGCATGATAAACATGCAATATGCTGCCTAAACAACAACACAGATGCACTGACCCTTACGCCCTCCAAATTTAGTTTCACTGAGGATTTTCCCCTCCCCTTCTTTCCTCTCCTCCAATGTTTTCCAGAGCTTACAGCATTCAGGAAACCCTCCCAACAGAATAAACAGTATTAAAAAAAACAGAATCATGTGATTAGCAAAGCCTCGAGCACCTTCAAACCCCAACCCTCGGGTTATGGCCTTGGTCATATTTTTAGCTTTATTGCACAGTCCCATGCATGACTCCAAACATTTTTAGGTTTCCAACAGCTGTGAATTAATATGTAGAAAAATGTAATGGATAAAAAATACAGTTTTTACACTTAATGTGACATTCAGGCTTTTTTCTTAGCCACATTTAGCAATAAGGTTATAGTTTCTTATGCCTTTGAGTGATGTTTGTGAGTATACGCTCTAGTCCATTCTCCACAGTTTACTGCACATCTCCAGTGTAACAGCCCATGGGATTTTCAGGCAGTAGTGTTGTTGTGATTTTGCTACCTTTACTGAACACAAGTCAGCTAGGTTAGCGGATTCTGCCAGCTCAGAGATAAACACAAGAAACCAATGCTAACAACGGTAAAAACTCCATATGAATGGTGTATGCATTGCAAATTTGTCAAGCAACTACAAGTCAGACAAATATTAGCCACAACAGGCTGTGAGACTGAGTATCTGCATGCAGCATCCACCATGAAAGTTTTCCTTAATATTCTGAGTGTGTGTGTGAAGGTGTGCTGCTATGTGTGTTTGTTTGTGTGATGCCTTCTTTGAGGTTGTTTAAGCATTGGATGTGTTATTTCATCTGCAAGGCACACAGAGGGAACAGTGGTAAATATTGCTTTTATGCACATCTGGAACGTAGTTGTACTAGACTGCTGAAGTTTTAAAGAGCCAGTCGACCACTTGGAATCCTCAGAATGATGCCTTGCTGGTTTTTCATACGTCAAGGCTCAAAAACGAATGGCAGTCACGCCTTTGACTTGATCTTCACATCATGCATCTTCATTATCTTTGCTTTAATCTCTGGGCAAAGATAAGTCATCTGAGTTTTTGTCACACGCTACATAATTCCAGCACTCCCCACGAGCTAGACCGCTTCTGGGAGTCTTCCAGTTTGCCATGTGGCAGAGGGGGAATCGCAACAGAAGGTGAACCTTAATTGCGGTTATTGTGCCAAGACTCCTCCTGGCCTATATTTGATTATTCAGAACAGGCCTATCTCATTACCGCAGTTGTGTAGGAGTATGAGAAATGATAGGAGTGGAATGTGGGGTTTTGTCACTGGCAGTCTGTCTGTGACTGCACACATGTACTACTTATTCCCCATATTAACTGTTGCAGCTTGAGCTTGTGTTGCCATAAGTAAACCTTTGCCTGGGCTTAATCCAAACCATCTCCTCTACATCCACATAAAACCACAAAATATAATCCCCAAACTCATCTGATCTGAGATGAGAAATTAGCATCCTAATTGGTGATTGAAAACAATTTGAGGAAAACGTGAGTTGTCCTTAATGCCTGTCTTTTCTGAGTGCATCTTCTACAAAGTGTAGAAGGTTGCAGGAATGTAAAGCACTTCTCTAGTCAGCAGTGATCAACAGATTGTGGAGCAGCATATAGGTCTGCACACTGATGTAAGTTCCCGGTCAAATGTCTTAAATATGCTTTATACTGTCCTTAAAACAGTATAAATTATACTGTCTCACACATCAACAGAAAAGGGATGTTTAAGAAATCTCTACTTTACTATACTCATTGTGAAATGATCCGTTTGGGAGGCAACATTGTTGCTCAACACCTCCTAAACGCCTGTCATCATTTCACTAATGATAACAGGTGTGAAGAGGTAGAGAAGTTATGCAGGATAAGGAAGTGAAGCAATTTGCCTCGATGTAAAACAGACGTAGTCTGCAAAATGGGAAACAAGTGGATAGTCATCTGTGCAGCAGTGATGTTAAACAGTGTCACTTTTAAATAAAGAGACAGTAATTCATGTAACAGCTTGAATTGAAAGAAATACACTCGCAGGACTGCTCAGAAGAATTCAGCTGTCTCAGAAGTTCGGTGAAAGATTTGTTGTGGTAGTTTTGTTAAACCTTCTATACACTGAAGAAACTTGGCGCACACTGCTAACAAATGCTTGTACAGCTGAGAAACATTTAATTTTGGACTATAAAACATTCAGCTTGACAGAATTTGGAGTACTGTCAGTGATGCTTGTTCATTGAGAACAGACATTCTTAGAAAAAAAAGAAAGCTGGTATTATCACCAAGCAAGTATCATCAGTGATTGTTTTTAATGTTGTTGTATTGTATTGTCAACTTTAATGCTATCTTAAAGACCAGGAAAACATAACTGCAAGCTATACCACAATATTGCAATTACCAGAACTCTAGACAAAATCAAGTTATTACACAGATCCGGATTTAAAAGTGTGTAGGATTTAGTAACATCTCCTGGTACGGCAGCAGACTGCAACCAGCTGCATACCTGTCCTCTCACCCCTCCCCTTCCAAGCATGTGGGAGAACCTACAGAGGCCTTCGGGTAATGAAAAACGCGAAAATTACCTCTGAAGAGTCCGAGCTTGGTTTGTCCATTCTAGGCTACTGTAGAAACATGTTGGTGGGTTTTATGGAAGAGGACCTGCTCCCTATGTAGACACACAAGAGCTAATTCTAAGATAACAAAAACAAAAAGATTCTTAGTTTCAGCTTATTCTGCACTAATGAAAATATAATTCTGGATATTTTATTCCATTTCTGTCCCCCTAAATCTTACATACTGGTCTTTTAAGATGTAAACGGTATAACTCTCGGTCTCTTCGTGTAGGCAGCTTTTCTTTACTTGTTACTGACAGTGTTTCCCTCTTTTCACAGATATCATTGACAAGAGTGAACTGAAGGCGTTCTTCGAAAGCAACTGCTCTCAGATTTATTTTATCTTCTATGAAAATTTCATTACACTGGAAAGCAACTTAAAACAAAAAGGTAAGTTCAAGTGTTGACCACCACTTGTTCAATAATTAACTCTCTCCATGCTCTCTATAGTATGCAACAAGGCTTTGTTTCCCTTTGCCCCACAGAGAAGCAATTTCTTGTCATGACCAGTTTAAGTTGTGTGTTAAGCCTGACTCCAGCACTGTTGGGGGTTAGGTGGTTAATTCCCACAGGGAGTATGCTCTCATAGTAACACAAGTTCCTTTGAAAAAGTGTTCACAAAATGGCCTGTATCATTGTTACATTATTGATGAGGCTAATGCAGTCTAGCTCCCGGCTATGTGTTTAAAAACCTAAGTACTTTCCTTGTGTTTCAGGGAACAAATCTCAAAGGGAGGAGCTGGACTCTATCCTCTTTATTTTTGAAGTAAGTCGTCTGTCTTTTCTGTGCTACTGTCTTCATCTCTGATTTCCACTGATAGCTGCTAGAACCTCAACCTGTTTACTGCTGAGCTCTGGGGCGGGACCAGTGTTTCCATGGTGCCATGCTGCATGCTACTCTGGCTACTTCCTGAATTTGCCTCAAATAGCCCTGAAATCATTTGGTGATTGTGCAGATTATAGCCTTTGCTCAATCGTTTTTCTTTAGCCTTCAGTTGGTTGGAGGGTAGCAGTTCATTTCTTGCTTTTAACACCTAGGTGTGTATGCAAATCGGAGGAGGTATGTCTGTGTGTGCGCAACGCATTGTTGGTTCTGTGTCCCCTCCCTCTGTTTTTCTGAACACTCTTAAGTTGCACATGCAGGTTAAAGTCCCCTACCTTGTTTTCCCACCTGACTGCAAAAGGCAGCTCCAGTTTCCAATACAAACAGCCAGCTCTCCAGTTACATTTGCTCAGGGCAGGGCTGCAAGGATGGCAGCAGATCAAAAAAAAAA
>CAFUXE010000051.1:80201-110767 GCA_903364295.1 Serranus cabrilla | reverse complement strand
TTGTTATACTCTGTATCCTTCTCTTGTCCGTGTTTCTCACTCTCCAGGGCAGATGAGCTTTTTATCATGCCGGCCAGAGTTGGTTGTCTGGCTGAGTGGGTCAGAGTCGCATACGTAAAGTAGTAAAGGACAGACTTGACCTCTACTTTGCAATCATGAAGTCTCGTTGGGTCAGTGATTAGGATTTGATGAGAAGTGAGCCATTGGGGGCATCAGTTCCTCACAGTGCACCGACTATTAAGTAGCCAGGCGTGCACGCCCACACACATCTGCCGCCCTCCAGCCCCCCTCCCCCTTCCCCCCTCTCTCCAGAGGGACCCAGTTAACCTGTCGCTGCATTCAAGAATAATGATAGGCTGCTGAAAGGTTAGGGTGCTCTAATTGAGTTGTAAAGCGGTTCTTGCCGAGGTGATGACATTTCTCAGTGCTGTCCTGTGTCACAGGGATCTGCAGACATGCTGGGCCAAGTGGAGGTAAAGGGCAAGGACGCTGCATTCCTTAAGTGTATACTGCTTCGGCAAAACAGTGCCACTTACCAAAACAATGTCAGTTGTTGTTTCCATTGTTGCTTAGTCTATGGATAATTTCACTGTTTAATCGATGAATTGTTTGGTCTATGAAATGTTACGAATACTAAAAATCGTGTCCAAGGTGACGTTCTCAGACATCTCCTTTGTTCAACCAGCAGTCTAAAGCCCAAAGATTTTTAATTTACTATCACATAAGACCAAGAAAATCAGAGAATATTGAGATTTTAGAACTGGGTATCTGGATGTTTGGAATGTTTTTGTCGAAAATGAATTATCATGATGTACAGATGTGGAACACAAGAGTACATGTGTTTTAGAGCTTGTTAGAAAATGTAATTATTTTTACTGTGTGTGTATGATTTTTTTCTTGTTGTCTTCTGATGTTTTTGTCATTGTTTATTTTGTATCTTTAAGTTGCGAGGAGGTCTGGTGTTTCAAACTGTGGCTTCATGAACTTTCCTGATGAATGTATTATTTTTTCGTAAACTCTATTGCATGTAGCCATATGTGCATGCAAATAAAATAACTCGAATAAGTGAATAATGGACTTATTGGAAAGGAAACATATTCTTTAGAATAATGCCCGGAGCTGTGAGTTGTAAAGGAAAAAGGACAGAGCCCTACTTGTTAACGTAATGCAGCAATTATGCTTTTAGTATTGCAGAAATGTGCCAAATCACGTCCTAAATCGGATCATATTTTTTTCTCATTTTCCACCAGAAAATTCTACAACATCTGCCTGAGAAAATCTACAACCGATGGCAGTTTCACAGTATAGGTATGTATTGATTTTTCTTTAATGCACTGTATGAAATACCTGAATGCTGAGCTTTCTCTCTCCGTAACGCCTGACAGGTAGTTATATACTGTGTCTTTCCTCCTTAAGCTTCTGTAACCTCTAAGATACACTTTAGGACAAAAATGGCCACCACAACCAAGCCTAAGCCTTTCATAATGAAGAGAAAATAATTAGTCTTAGAAGGGGATGTAAATGGGAAATGCAAATGAGCACTTCATTTGAAATGCAAATAAGTAATTGAATTGTGCTGCCATGATTTCAGTCCCACACAAAAAAGGAAAACCCCTTGCAAGAAGCGATAACCCCAATTATAACTGTTGTTTGTCAGCCGTTGGCAGCTAAACAGTCAAGGTCTAGATCATTGTTGTAGATTGGCCTTCCCCTCAGGCTTGTAATTCCAAATATCAAGGCTCATCTGGAGTTGGATGCTTCAGACAAATTCGCCATTTTCATCGGTCATTGGGCCACAAATCATCAGTCTTAAGGCGGCCTCTTGGCTCTTTCTTGAACGGCCATAGAATTTTCTTCATCGGTTCATGTGTCATTGGTCAGGATGCTGCTTTCACAATGTACTTCTGCATTGAAGAATGTGTGTTGGTGGCTAGATAGCTTCTCACCATACCTTAGTTTTCATTGAATTGAGTGTTTTTTTTTCAATCACATTCTTTGTCCAGTTCCATGAAGCTGAGTGCATTCATTGCCCCAACAAATGCTTTGTTGTCAGGAATGACATTAATGACTTATAGATGTTTTGTCCTTTACACTGACGATCGCAAGGTCACAGACATTTGTCACAAATTATTAGAGGCTGAAGGGAATCTTAACATCTTGTTATCTTCCTTTGTCTGCTTACTTCTAATTCCTTCTGTCCCGAGCGCAGGGTGTTTGAAGAAATCTCTTTATGTTCCCAACAGAGAAATGTTATTGATTGAACCTGATGAGGACAACATAAAAGCACCAGACAAACGCACTTATAAACACACTCACAAGGAAACACATCAGCTTTTCTATCCTTTTAAAATAACTCAGCCACTTCTTACTGGTTTATAGAGAGCTGTACTCAGCAGCATCCTGTTGCTTGCACATGTGCTGATGATAGACATAATGGGCCAAAACAGTAACGTGACATACATGAGACTAAACATTATTTATTGGCTTAATGTTAATGTGCATCTTGTTGATCTATGACCCTGCCTCGCTTGTTGTTTGAAAATGACTTTTTCAGCCAGTTTTACATATCAACCTATACCAGATCCATGCTGTGAGCTGAGTTAACTTTAGCTTAGCTTAGGTTACAGTTAGCTAGTTGGCCGCCCCTGCCTTGCATCACTCTAGTGGAAAGCAATCGTTAGGTTTACACCTTTGCTTTGCACCATTACACCATTTGTTGTTGGTGAAAATAAGCACTGTCTATCATAATGCATAAGTTAGTGTCAGGAATCCTGTTAGCTGGTGAATTAATTTGGCTAGCCAGTGCATGAACCTGTCTACTCAAATAGTATTTTACTAGCAATTACTTCATGAGCAACAGTTTAAGGGGGGAAAAAGCCAAGCTAAGCTTTTTTTTTCCAATAGAAAAACGGTTAATTTGGGGTAAGTTTTGACCCCAAAACCAAACATTGTGTTAAAACTTCCCAAATTCAAACTGTGCTTACATAGACTTTGTGTTAGACTCTATGTTGTGGTGGGTACTAGTAGTTTGCTGATGTTATCAGACTCTATTTCTAAGCCAACCTGCTGTTATTGGTGCTAAAAAAGGAGCTGAAGAGATGCAAATCAATCTGGAACGCTAAAACATCACATCCTTTGGATTTTCTTGGCGAAACCATTTAGAGTCCTTTATATAGAGTCCACAGGCTGTAATATGCAACCAAAGAAACTCAGGCAAGGTTTGAGCTTTTTAGTTATGTTACAATCCAAACATTGGCAACACAAAAGCAATGAATACATGTGCAATAGGGTTAGGGTCCTTCTTGATCCAAACACCTCTCTCAAGTCCTTACATAATCCCAATTTTATGCTTAATCCTACATTTAAAATCCCTATGAGAACTATCTGAAATGTCTTCCCAGGCTGCAGGGACCTCATAAGAACAGTGTTAAGAGCATGTCCTAACTCACACACACAGACCTCTTCTGCCGTAGGTATTTAGCAATCAGAGCAATGTCTCATTTGATTACGGCGGTACCAGATTGCCTTCACGAATGCATGTCGCCGCCAACTGATGTTAATTTTCATCAAGAAAATGTGAAGCCTTGACACTCTCCCCACTAGTTTTTCGGGACAAGCCATCAAGGTCAATTTGCCTCTGTGGAGATGACAAGCAGGTCCCTCCCTGTCAGCTCGATGCCCTTTGTCGCGTCTCTGCTTGTTGTGTAGCAGACTTCTGCTGAACATTTGGATTGCAAAAGTCTTTGACAGCTCCAATATTTTCTGTCTTCCAGGTTCTATTCTGAAAAAGCTTCTACACACTGGAAATTCATTCAAGGTAATTCATTTCAGTGCCACAGTACATTAAAAGCCACCATCTTTCAGACACAATATGCACTAAAGCACTCATTTATGTCATGTTAATCTGTTCATATGTCCCAATCTCCTGCTTTCTAGATCCGCTGTGAAGGGATCCGTCTCTTCCTGCTGTGGCTGCAGGCCCTGAGGGACAACTGTGCTGAGGAGCAGTTCCTTATCTTTGCCTGTCTGGTGCCAGGGTTCCCTGCTGTGCCCTCCACTAGAGGGCCCTGCACCCTTGACACCATCATTTACAACCCCTTCTCCAACCCCCCTGATGGTGAATAGGAATCTTTCTACATGTGTGAAATTATAATGACAAATTCTTAAACACGATAATGGTCGTTGTGGTCATCTAAAAGGTTCTCTTTTAGTGGAGAGCTCTTGCTTCCCTGTACTTAACTCAGGTCTTTGTATCTGTCAATCTGAGCAGCCAAGGTGGTGCCTGAGGAGATAACCCCACTGGTTCCCGCTGTGGTAGGAGAAAAGGTCGCCGATGACCAGACATGTTACATCCTCGAAACCCTGCTCAAGTACATGGTCATCCAGGTGAGGATTCATTATGCTGGGAAAAGGCTGCACAACCTTTTGACAGATTAACAAAAAACATGGTCCTGTTTGAAGAGTCATTTCTCTCCCAAAATGTTCCTAGAAAGACAGCGCTTTCAAAGAAAAACAATCTGAACAAAAGGGGTGTAACTCACAAGTTGCACCTCAAAAAGCAAACTAACATTGTATCTATAATTAGTTTCTGGGGCCTGCGTGCACTGCTGTGTAAAAGGTAAATAATAACAAAATACATAATCATCAGTTCTGAATTCAGAGTGTTTATTTACAAAAAAACAAAAGCAGACATCCCAAACCTGTTTTTGGAATTTGTTACACAAACATAAAAAAGCTCCAATCCGTTCATTTTAATAAAAGTATAAAAAGCCCAACTGTTTTTTCTTTTTCAAAATTAAGAGGCATCTTAAAGATGATGATCTGAATTGATATTTTCAGTTTGCACCAATGATCTTGGATCGTTGTATAATTGCAACACTACTAAACAAACTGTGCATTACGATACATGGAACATTTTAGTTAGTACTCGGGTTGTTTGTGATCCCAATCATGTAAGCCAGCAAGATGACAAACTAAATACAATATCAGTTGCCAAGTGTGTAAAGTTTAAGACGGTTATTCTTATGTGCACATAGCCCAAACAGTTTTCCCTTTTGTGTACCGTTTGTTAGAGGAACCTTCAAAGTATTGTGTTGTGAACAATATGCTGTCACTTCCTGAGTGATGCTGGAATCGTCTCTTCTCCCTGTAGCCTGACCTTGTCTGCCTTTGTGCTCTGTCTGCCAGGCATCCAGTTTAGAATGGAGGAACAAAGAGAACCAGGACACTGGCTTCAGGTTTCTCTTCAGCCTTTTCAAGAAGTACTACCTTCCACATCTATTCCCCTCCTTCACCAAGCTTACAAATCTCTACAAGCCTTTATTAGGTAAGCTGACATATGTATATTCTTTTCTAAAAGTAACTGTACTTAACTGCTGTTGGGGCAGTAACATCTCAGAGCTTAGGGCTCAGAGATTCTTATCTCTCTCCTGTTATTTTTTGTATTTAATAGCATGCCTAGCACAATAGTACTTAAGATCACACATGAAAATGAAAGAAAGTCCATAGAAAAATAAGTAGAGGAGGTAATAAGTTACAGTAGGAAACAAACTTGAGCACATAGACACATTAAGCTTTAAATTAGAAATTAGTTTAGTGTGACACAAACATTATAATACTGGAGTATAATGTTATATTGCTGAAACTATATTTTAGGAACAATATTTTATGGTATGGATAAACATAGCTTAGGCTGTGTGCAAAATAAAGAAAAAAAAGGTGACGGCAAAGTAAGGAAGCTATGTATCTGCAGGTCGAAGCTTTGGATATAAGTTACTTTCTGATTTTTTAAGCCAAAAGTTAAACCTTTCATAGCCAGTTGGTAAAACAACTCTTAGTTAAATGACTGGTTTTCAAAAATGCTGTAACTGTTTAATTAAATTACACAAACACATTTTTTAAGATAGCGATGCACGATGTGTGCTGTTGTGATGCAAGACAGATTCTAAAACAGAAATGAAGAACAAGTGAGCAATATGAATATAATCATAAACGTGCTGCTTATTCAATATCAGGATTATATTATTTAAATTATTTAATATTATTGTATTCAACATACATCCAGAGATTATATTTAATGTCTTTTTTCACCCTCTTTGTCTTTCTCTCTTCTTCTTTTGTCCTTTCTTTAACCCTCCCCCTGTCACCCTCCTTCACTGTACTGTCCGTTAGACCTCCCCCACCACAGACCAAAACCCCTGTATGTGCCAGTGACGCGGAACAATGAGAGCACCTTCTGCACCAGGGACCAGTACCTGGCACCCCGTGTGGCCTTCATCACCTGGCTGGTCACCTTCTTCCTGGAGAAGAAGTACGTCAGCAGTGCTGCTGCGGCGCAGAGCGCCAAGAACGGCACCGAGGTCATCCCCAAACTCATCCAGGTGAGCCTGAGGGAGCCATTCAGTCGATTTCTCATAGTCACTGAGGTAGGAGGAGGCGGGCTGATGTGAATGTTGCTTTAAAACCCCTAAGCACTAATATTCACACATAAATATCAGTTGAAAAAAAAATATATATATATATATATATATATATATAACACAATATATAAATATTTACATTAGCTATTTCAGCATTGAAAAAGTATAAAAGGATTTTTATACAACACTGTAGACTTCTTGCTTAAGGCTTTTTGGCCATTTTACCTTACCTGTAAATAGAGTCACTCTACTCATAGGAAGAGAAAGGGAAATTAAATGCAAAATAAATATCGTCATGAATGCACTGAGGTGAGAATCATTTACAGTAATGACCAATACAGTAGCTCATTCCCTTCAGAAATGGCCACAAAACACAACTTATCGACTGAGGAAGTTCTAGTCAACGAGACTCTAGCGTCCAATTATTTAACTGTGCAGTAGCAGCCCTGCAGCATACTAAGAGACTCTTGTTTTTCACTCCGTCTCTGCGGTGCCCAGACTGTCACTGCAGGCAGTAGCAGCCAGGAGAAGGAGAAGGATAAGACATCAGATGGGGATACGAACGGGCCAGCGGGGGAGCCTGAGAAGAGCCACTCCAACAGCAGCACGCTGTCAGATCGACGGCACAGCGACTCCAGTTTGTGTAGCATTGAGGAAGAACACCGCTATGTCTATGACATGGTGCACGCCATCCTGCTGTCCACCAGAGACAATGTGAATTTTGTCAATGAGGTCTTCCACCAGGTACAGGGTCAACAACTAATATGTTTTTATTTCATGTTATAAAAGGGAATAACATTGCAAGTATTTTCGGTTTATATTTTGGGTTATGACTAGATGGAGACACTGTGATATCATGTACTGTGGTGCCCTCTGCTGGCCATTTGGGAACATAACTTAAAGATCCCTCCCGTTCCCAGGCAGCCTTTTAAAACTATTCATCATGCTGTAATATTTTAAATTAAAAGCCCCTGTTCTCCCCCCCTAAGGCCTTCCTACTGCCGTCTTGTGAGGCATCAGCAACCAGGAAGGTGATTAAAGTGTACAGGAAGTGGATCCTGCAGGAGAAGCCCAGCTTCATGACAGAACCTGAGACAACTACCCAGAGAGATGAAGTGGATGATCACGCTGAACAGATACTCAGCACAGAGAATAACAACATGCACGCACAGGTAAAACCTCTCATAGAGACAGCCAATTAAATACATTTTAGCAAAGTATATACAACCTCGATTCCAACAAAGAAAAAAACTAACCAGAATATCATGTTTTGCAAATCTGCAGGCATTTCAGTTAAATACAGTGCAAATATATCTAATGCTCAAACAGGGATTTGTGTTTTGTTTGTTGTAAATATATACTCTCATTCTGAATTTGATGCATTTTATTTTTTTACATTTTTTTCTACTAGATGGTCGAGAGTCACGGCCACAGACGGACATCCAGCTGGGGGAGGACTTACTCGTTCAGCAGCGCCATCAGTCGGGGCTTTCTCACTGAGGAGCAGAACAGGGATGTCAAGGCTGGTATCCAGCCCACACTACAGGTCTGTGTCTGGGTTCAGTGTGTTTGTATCCATCAGACCACAGTTTTTAGTGATTACAGGGGTCATGGTCTGGTGCACACATCTGCATGCAGAATACACAGTATGTAGATTGATGCATGTAATGTGAAACCAAACTTCACAAGCAAAAGTTCCACCTGGAAACTTTAAGCTATACACTGTTAGCAACAATGCTTGAAGACCCAGTGTGTCAGCTTTGCTCCAGTGCTATAGGGTATGTGAAAAGAAATGCATCCAACATGCTAATGCACATACAGCATCACCATGTGCCAATCAACATGATGTTAAAGGTGGATCTAATTGCAACAATTCTTCTAATGCATGAAGTCTTTTTTCTTCTGTATATTTTGGTATTTTTGGTTACAAAGTATAAGAGATGCTTTTCAGTTTTATAGCCTGGTGTAACTTTTGGGAAGTGTTCGTACGATGTAACACCAAAGTGTTTAAATGTTCCTTATTTTATGGAATGAAAACCGTTTACAAAAGTTGCCAGTGGGCAAAATGTTACTTTTCAGTGTCAGTGTCAGTCATAGACACTTGAACTGAAACATATTCTTATCCATTTGGGTTGTTCTCCCTCTGTTTTGATACTTAGTATCCTCATACTTAGTGCCCCTTTGTTGTACTTACTTTGTTTCTTTGTCTTGCTGTTTGCTCGACCTCACTGTAACTTCTTGTGTGTAGGTTTTCCTGACCAACTCATCCAACGTGTTCCTGCTGGAGCCATGCCAAGATGTAGCTAAACTCCTGGACAACCAGGTGGAGGTGTGCAAGGGTGTTCTCAGCATCTACCGGCACATGATCATGGAGCACACGATGAATACACAGACATGGTCAGTGGGATAGTCTTACAAATCTATGTGTGCAAATCTAATTTATATGATGATTCTATTTCACGATTACCTTTTCTTTTAATTCTGATTTCCTTTTTGTGTTTTGCAGGGAGCAGATGCTGCAGGTACTACTGAGGATCACAGAGGCAGTGATGAAGAGGCCACAGGAAAACCAAAGAAAAGACAACTTTGCTGAAAGTTTAGCGTCAATACTTTTTAGGGTATGTTTACAAGTATTACATGATATTTATTCAAACCAGGGAAAAAGTGAGTGAAAAGAGTGAGAATGAACATAATTCAGTGTTACGTTATGAGTGACCACCATGATTTGTTTTCTCAGAAAACCTGTATGTACTGTGTTTGTGTGTATGTGTATGTGTGTGTGTGTGTGTGCTTGGATTGGTTGTTGACAAAAAGCCAAAGAGACACTATACCTAATTAGATGAATCAGTGTGAGAATTCTGCCGTCACATCTTATCAGGGGCTGGATTCAGAGCTGCAACGCTGACTGTCAATGCTAATTCATCTTCTCCTCGTCTCGTCTCACATTCAGACCATCATTGTGGCATGGGTGCGAGCCAACCTGTGCGTGTTTATCTCCCGGGAGCTATGGGACGAGCTGCTGGCAGTGCTGTCCTCTCTTACCTGCTGGGAGGAGCTGGTGACAGAGTGGGCCAGCATCATGGACTCGCTGACGGCTGTGCTGGCACGCTCCGTTTACGGCCTGGACATGGCCAACCTGCCTCTGGACAAACTCAGTGAACAGAAGGAGAAGAAGCAGCGAGGACGTGGTGAGGGGGAGAAATGGGGGGAAAAACTGGGAATTGGGATGGAGAGAAATTGGGATGTTTGAAAGTGACGTTTTGGAAGATAATTCTGGTCACTTTACAGTTGAGCTCTATTTTTCTGCATTTAACTTTATGATGGTTTCTTTCACAGGATGAACATTTTTAACATTACATTCGTAAAGCTTTTAAACACTTAGGATGTTATTTCTAGAGGGTTCACAATTCAAATGATAACAAAAGATGACGTTATGATAACGTTATGAAATAGTATTCATTAAACAACCGTCATGCTAATTAAATTATGTCTGATATAACTTGGGCATAATGGCTTCAAGTTCTATTCACCTATTGTGACATTTATTTACGTTATGTCATTTGATTTTAATGAAATAGCTTCGAGTAATGTTAGCTAACATTAATTGCATATTGTATTTTTAAATGTAAATGTTAACACAAACTGCATAAACCCTCATAGATTTGGCTCGGATTTTTGTTCGTTTCTGTTACTGTATTGATGTTAAACCAATAATTTGGACATCATGGCCTATTGTTCAAATAGATGTAGACTTTTAAATACCTGTAAAGTGCTGATAATCAGACAATTTGTATAGTTTTTTGTTTGTTAGCTACACAAAGCACCCTGTAACATACAAAGTGCCAAACTTCCATCCACCAGTTTGCTCTGCGTTCTGCCAGAGTGTGTTTTTTGATGCTACCACTGGTGGTCGCCCTCTATCAGCCACTACAGTTGTATTATTCAAAGGGCATGTTTTTAAGATAAGTTATCATTTACACTGAACTGTCTTGCATGTCAGTAGATGTTTGTGGTTCTAAAACCAACTTTAAAGCTGATTATTTATTTAAAAAAACATACGTTCAGTACAAGTGTTGCTCTCTGCATGTCAGGTGTGATCCAGGATTCCCAAAAGGCTGCAGCAGTGGCGCGTTCCTTCTCGCTGAGTTGGAGGAACCAAGGGGAGCAGGGCGGGCCGGGAGTTCAGGAGCCCATGAGGATTCGCTCTGCCACTACGTCAGGAGCTCCTGGTGTAGAGAAAGCCCGCAACAACGTCCGACAGAAGGCCTCAGGTAGGAAACATTAGTGATCACATAACTGTTGTATTTAACTGTATATACCTGTAAATACAAAGGGTGTGGCTTTTATAAGACCTTCCATATGTATGAGTTATTCTATATCCATACTAAATGAATCATCTGGCTTTGTGCGCGGCCAACAACACAGCACTGATAAGCTTCCTGAGCACAGCGTCAGAGCACAGGGTTTATCAGACGCATTGAAAGCCTTCAGACAGGTCCGTGTGTACGCTAGCCCAGGTGTCGTTGAAAGGCCTAACAGCAAAGACAAAGAGGCCAGCAGATGGCCCCTATTGTTCCCCTCGCATGTCACTGGCCAATGTCAACATGTTTCCATGTCAGCTCGATTGCAGGCCTACAGCACAATCCCCCCCGACGGCATGTCAAAGGCCAGCTTTGGACACTCATTGTCATTACCTCAATTCAGACACCGCAAACACCCCTTATCTGATGGCAGTGTGGCAGGCTAATTATAAGTTGAGCTGGAAAGCAGTCGAGTAGTAACTAGCTGCAGTGCCTGTCTTGCTCGTCTTAATTTTGTCGAGACAGAATCTTAATGTGGAGGATAAAAGACAGACGATCCCTTTTCCTTTCCTGGCCTTCCGCCTCCCCAATTACCACCAACGTACTAAAATGATGAGCTGGGAGCTTGGAGCAGATGCATTTGTGCCTGAAGGATGAAGTCTCAGAAGGGATGTGTGTGTTTGTGTGCAGACACATCTATTATGTGCCTCATGTGCATGTTTATGCACCTATTCTGTTGGTCTGTTTATTTGTGTCTGCGCGCAGGCAAAGATGCACATTAAACACTACCGCTTCAAATTCCCTTCCCTTTCTTTGGCCTAATTGGATTTCTCCCACATTGATCTTCAAAGGCCCGACAGCCCTCCTCCCTACTCCTCAAGAGAGGGCCCACACATCAATTGCACGGCAGTTTTTGATAGTTTCATTAAGAGTGTAATTAATGCTCATTAATATGCATAAATGGGAAGCAGTGGCGGGCTGTAGCAGAGACGATGTATCTCTCTTACTGAAAGGCGTAATTAAAGTGTGTTGAAAGCAGAGAATAGAACTGTCCTCTTTCATTGCTCTCTTTGAGATTAAGCCTGAAGTGCTATCCAGACACAATGGCCAATGCCTCAGCATTGACAACTGTCAAAACTTGGCTGCACTTCTGCATGCAAATACAAACTAATATTGTTTTGAGATCTCCTCTTGATATGGGAGAAAAAAGGCTGGATATTTCATTATGGTCTCATTAACAACTACAGAGATCCGGTTGGAACAGTTCTCCCCCCCAGAATATTTTATATTTCTGATAGTCGGGCACTCCATAAATGCAGACCACGGCCAGTGCCCACATGTATGCACATTAAATACCCTATCTCACTGTTATTGGCAGTGAAGAATATTTGTATAGCGACCCCATGGCTCGGATCCAAAGTTTAATCAGCTCCTTTTTGGTCGATGTTACATCCTTTCTCCAAGTTTCGTGAAAATCGGGTTGTGTTTCTTCTGTAATCCTGCTGATGGACAAACTGAACCAAAAACAAAATCTCAGAGGCAGAATTAATAAAAAGTAGTAGGTTTGGATTGTTTACAGTTAATTATTCTTCTGTGTAAGTATAATAGTTATAAGACAAAATCACCCCATTATGTTTTGTTCTAAATACATAAGAACTGAATACAGAAGTCTGAGGTTTTTGGTTTATTACTCTAAAGAATACGTTGAAGTTATGTCAGATTTGGCGGAGCAGTATTGATACCCTGATTATGTCCAGTGTCAGTTCAAACGTATTGTTTTTTAAGCCTTTTACAGTTTTTTCTAACCATTTTTACCTCAATTTGTTTTATTTTGCGTAATTTTTTCTCACTTTGTTTATGTGCTGCAATTTTTTTTTAATTTTCTTTCATATGTAAAGCATTTTTTAACTTTATTTTAAGAGGTGCTATATAAATAAAGTTAATTTTTTTTAGCATCAAAATCAGATGTTTCTTACACCAATACTCCACATCACATTCCTGCCAGTCTTTGAGTAGTTGTGAAAAGTCTTGACTTTGATTTTTAGAATTAAAATAAGCACAGTTTACATATAAAGCACCGTTCATGAATACAAAATCACAAAGTGCTTAACATTGAATTAAAATAACAAAATAAAATAAAGCATTGAACAAGAAAAGCACAGTTAAAGTCTTAATGTGTCTTAAAAGGTCTTATTTTTAAGTATTGTAGGTCTTTAATTTTGAGGTGATGCTTGGTTGCGTGAAATTTTCTTCAGGTAGGATTTACTTTCTTTAAATATGGTTTGGTCGTCAGTTACGGCTCTGTGCTCTCTTTCTCTTGTAATGCTTCGATTGATTCTCTACAGGCCAGGCTGTCATGGTGGTATTAGGATTAAAGAGGTACACAAAACAGTTCAGATGATGCTAAGATAAAGAAAAGACAGTTGGCCAGGGGGGTTCAGAAAAGACACTGTAATTTCTAAATTTGCTAGAATCTAATAAATAATGTTTTTAATGCGGAGCAGCAGTGGCCAATATGTGACATGGGCGGAGAGACATTTTGTGAGCATTGAGCTGCAGTTAACAGATTTAATGGACTGTTAAAGTGAATGAAAGGTAGAAAAACTATAATGTGTATATGTCTCAATGTGGCAAATTAACTAAAGCAAACTCTTTGAGTGCAACAGTGGGACACAGTTTGCAATTAATTTGATGACTGGATCAGATTTGTCCATATGATTGTTATATGAAGAAAAAATAAATAGAAAAAAAGGCTTATTAATATTTTCAAGCTGATTATAAACATAAAACTCGGCCCTAATGTACATAAAATTCTCTGCAAACTGTCTAAAAAAACATTTAATATGATTTCATACGTTTGCATCAACCCTGTATCAATACATTCAATAAACTTGTTGCCTCAATGTTTTGTCTTTACTAAGTTTGATTTTTTTTTATTATTATATATTTATTTGCCATTCTTTTTCAGAGCTGTATTAGTCATTTCTTTTAGGAATTTCTCTTATATTCATTTCAACAAGCACTGCATTGCCCGTATGAAGGTCAAACTCTCTCGCTGTCTTGATCAGGAATGTTTTATTAACTGCAGCACTTACGTAGAGCTGTGTACTTTGCTGTTATTGAATTCTGTCTTCTTCCCTTTACCTTTTCTTTGTTTCCACTGTCCTTCTCTTATGTTTTCCTCTTCTTTCTTTTTCCCTGATGGAAGCTAAGCGAAGCCAGTCCATCAGCAACTGTGTCCATCTATACGAGAATTTGCCCGCTGCTAAAAGCGTTCCTATGCTGCTCCACACTGTGAGCTCTTTCTTGCCTGGTATCTCTTCTGGTAACTCTGCTTGCTCTCACAGGCTCTCAGGTAAAGTGTGTTCTGAGAGCTGCATGTGTTTGTGTGTGTGTGACCTCCGCCCTGCCTCTCCATCCGTCTTTCACTATCTGTTATTATGCTGTCAGTTTCTGTGTCTGTTGTGACAGTATCTGGATCAGAGAGGTTTATGTTTTAACAGGAACTTGAGATTGTGTTGTGCTTGCTTACTGAGAAATCTACAAATCTCTAGAGTTATATGCAATATGCAGGAATACAGTCTATAACAAGAGTATGTCTGCATCACCACTGCATGCATGCATGTTATAATTTCTCTCCAATGTTCTAATGTATGTGTCAAATGTTCATCTATACTGAGCTTCAAATCCCTAAAGATAATAAACTTCATATCTTCAGTGTTTTTTAAATGCTAAGGTTTGTGTTTGTGTGTTTTTTGTTTGGTTCTTTTGGCTCTACCTAACTCTGTGTGTTCCTTTCTCCTGTCTGTTAGATGTGGAGGAGTGTCAGCTGTCAGAATGTGGAGGAGAGGAGGAGCTGGGAGGCGGGGATAGCCCTCTTCCACGTAGCAGCAGCACCTCTGACATCACCCAACAAATGTCTGACACTTTACCAGGTATGTAATGTCCCTATATGTCTTTGATCTTGACTCTAATTAGTCTGACATTGGGGTTTTATTAAGAAGAGATTTAGCAGAGCTACATGTAAGTCATTTGTTAAAGAGAGTGTTTGGGTTAGTGCAGTGGGGTTGTATGAGTAACTTATCCAGAGTCAGTGTACAGGAGAAGCAAGCAGGATTACTGGCAAATAAGCTCAGCAATTAAAAGACATCAAAATCGTGATATTTCAGATAATTTCACTGCTCTACCTGGAAGCCACATGGACCTTTTTGACAGGGAACTGAAGCCGTTGCATCAATATATCTTCTAGACTTCTAAACACAAAAACTGTAATTTTACCTCGCAGAGCATAGGATTTGCTGGTCTACCTCTGCCTTCATTGG
This sequence comes from Serranus cabrilla, assembly GCA_903364295.1. NCBI lineage: Eukaryota > Metazoa > Chordata > Actinopteri > Perciformes > Serranidae > Serranus > Serranus cabrilla. The sequence continues at coordinate 95,725 of CAFUXE010000051.1, read as the reverse complement.
TTAGTTTGTCAGTGTTATTGTGTGTCTTTAGTGTTTTATGGGTTTGTTCAGAATCACCAAAGTCACACAATAACACAAACATCTAACCAATGAAGGCAGCAGTACATCAGCAACGTAAATTCACTGTTTTTGTCAAAGGAGTCGAATGGTTCAGACTAGATCATAAAAAACATCTCCAGTTCCCCTTACATAAATTGAAACTTTTATTGATTATTCTATATGGTTAAGATGTGTTTTGCTGCTGCCCTGATCCACAGCGGTACATTGTTTAGCTTCTGTGCTAAAACTACTGTTTGCTTCTCTAATCTCTAAACATCTATTGAAGGTAATGACTGACTGTGGATAAGCGTCTCATAATACCCGCCTCTAAAAAGGTCCATGGCCGGTTGAGTTGTATTAATTACCCCCTATGCCATTGAATGCAATACATCACAATAACATAAATCAATACTTGTTAAGCCTTTATCTTCACTTTTTGTTGACATTTTTAATTGTTCTTGTCTTATTTGACATTGAGCCATAGAACAAAAATAATAGGTAATGTGCCGGAGTTAGCCTTGAAAATCTATTTTCCGGATGTTAAAAAGGAAATAATAATAATTTCTGCCTATCCAAGGACGTAACTGTAGAAAGAGAACAATAAAGCCTTTTAATATAACTCAATTTTGGTTTCCCTGCTTATTTATAATATCCCCTGTTGGACTTCAGCCCAGAAAAGAGAGTACTCGCCTACGTCCTGTGGCTCTGACAGCAGGACGTCTGAAGGGAGGAGAGAGAGCAGCGAGCCACCAGTGGTGAGAAGAATCATCTTTTACCACAATATTAGGTCAAAGTAATGAAATGACCGCACAAGTATGACCTATTTAATGTTTCTGTTTCCTAGATCCTCATCCGGCGAAGCAGCAGCCCACCTGAGACAGAGAGCAATGCTGAGGGACAGACAAACCACACGAGACCCAAACTCAGAGAGAAAAGTAAGAGATTACATCAGTTATTCATTCCCCATGATTTCCACGTTAAAAATATCTGTTTATAGCTAAAACAAAGAATCAATGAAGGCCCACTTTTTGCATGGATTAACAGTCTTCTTGCACAGCCAGAATGTTAACTTCTCACACTTTTCCTGTCCTCTATCCTCCTTATTTACCCTCCCTACCCAGGTGAGAGTATAAGCAGCGAGACGTCCAACGGCTACCTCAATGAAGCTGAGGTTACCTGGCAGGCCTTTGATGAGGAAGCCGACACTCAGTCCACACAGTCAGCCCACATGGACGTGACAACCGACCCCCAGAGCCAGGGGAGTCTGCTGCTCAGCCATAATGAGGCTCTAGCAGGTACTGGGACTGATGAGAACTCACCCGGAGAACCGAAGACAGATTTTGAGCCTCTGTTTTTGTATCAATGTATCTTCCAGCTACAATCTATTTGAAAGAAATTACAGGCAACCTCGAGGGTACATAGACTGCCTCTGACTTTAAAATGGGACTATTGTGTCTTGATTAGGAGCAGGTTTAATACAGGGCTTATCACAGATTTGTAGAATTTTAGCCCTGTTGTGAATTAAAACGAGTAACCTTAGATAAGCGGTTCAGCAGCACTGCAGGTTCATCTGAGGTGTGTCCCATCAAACTGAGGTTTGGTGCCCCGCTCACTGGATTAGTCGTAGCCAGGTAGAGTGACCCAGTAAGGAAACTTGATCTGCCTGTAAGTATCTGCTACAGTACCTCTCTGGTTAGGCCATTTAATCTTTTAAAGCTGCTGACAGAATGTGTCTTTGTGCATCTGGAGTAGTGACCTGTGGTGTACACAAATGCAATATTTGCTTATTGCAGTTTTATTTTTACTTTCATACAGAAATAACCAAGATTTAAAAGCACAGTGTGTTATTTTCTGCCCATCAGGGGTCTCTCAGTCAAAACAATAACATTTTTTCGATATGGTCGAGTGGCTGCAGTCAGTTCCTCCGAGTTACAATTCCTTCAGTGTTCCTCATTCATGGGGTTTTCAACAGGAGCCAAATTATCCCCAGGGCCTCCTCCTTGCCAAAACAAACAAGCCAGGTGATTAAAATCGGTAAAAACATTATATAAAACAGTTTCATGTTAAAAATCAGTATTTCTCTGACACTGTTGGGTGAACGTCTACTGCTAACATTTGCTCAGCTTGGTTCTCTGATAACTTAAGATCCAGACATCCAATGACAAAAATCCTTCTTCCTAATACAATATATACTTAAAAACAACCAAGATCTAAGATGGGTATTGAAAAAAATGTGTCTTAATAATAATTATCATAATCATAATACAGAATCAGATTTATATAGTGCTTTTAAAAGTCGCTTTACACAAGACGTGAAACAAACACGGAGCACAAAAACATAAATGAGAGTTTATGATGGTTCAGGTTTGGCATGGGAGTCAGGTTTAGTTAGCTGTCTTGAAAAAGTGGGTTTTGAGTTGATTGAGTGTCTGAATTTCGGATGATTGGAGGGAGGGAGTTCCAGAGGGTTGGGGCAGCAGTGGCAAAGGCTCTCTCCCCAACAGTGCAGCTTAATCTTGATACTAAAACTGTTGATTTATTTTTAGTTTACCTTCTCTTTTCCCCATTCATCATTTTTGATGGCGAGGTTGTTGCCCTTCCCACCCTCTCTGTGTTGTCCTACATTGTGATCATCATGAAGTTGCCACTCTTCCTTTGTCCCTGTGTTCCCTTCCTCAAACCCAATTTTATCCCTTCCCCTTGTCGTTTTTAGGTCCTGAGTCCGCCCTCCCTCCCCACTCTGCACCCCCGTCCTACCACCACCACAACCACTACCACTACCCCCAGAACCCGCCCGCCTCACCGGCCCTGCTGGTGCACACAGAGTGCCCGCGGGACTGCCCCCTGGACGACACCATGCATCAGTCTGTCTTACACATGCCACACCACTTGGGTACTGCTTCCCAGCTGTTACTCATCATATAGAGCTCAGAGTCCTCATTTACCATTGACTCTCCATGCCCTATATTTCAACTTCCTTTCCCTCATAACACCTAAACATGTTTGTTTTCTTTCTTCCCGTTCAATCACTCAATTTAATTCTATTTGGCTCTTTTGGAGCAAAATGTGTACAACATTTTTGCTCCGAGAGCTAAACATATATGTCATTTAATAATCACCTTGGATCTTTCACACACACACTCTCCATATTCATGTCTTTTCCTGGCCTTTACTCCCCTTCAATTCCATTGTTCTCCCGCTGCCCACTAGGTGGCACTGTCCTTCCACAAATCAACCCTTCATTTGGATGATGCATGTGACTCGTGCCTGTTTCCCAAAAGTGTTTCGGTGCTTTGATCAGTTTCAGTGGGCAAAGAACTGAGCGCTTGGATGCATTTGGGAAAATGGACAGAGAGGATTTGGTCAACAACTGCTCAAATAATGACAGGATGGCTTTGAGGGTTAATTTACCTTCTATGTGCTGCGGACAAGTCTCCAAATTTAAAATCCATTAATTAAAGGTGTTCTACATTTGTTGACTGAATCCCATACCCTCTAAAAATTTACATTTGATTAACTTTGTGTTAGGTACCGGCAGCTACGAAAATATGTCTTCCATAATAATTAATTCTCTAACCAAAACCACTCCAAACTCTCTCTCTCTCTCCGACCATGCAGACAGTAGTGAGTGTCTGGCTGATGATGTCAGCATAATTGCGGGTGGGACTCTGACCGGTTGGCATGCCGATTCAGCCTTCGTGCTGTGGAGGAGGATTCTGGGTATCCTGGGAGATGTCAACAGCATCCGCTGCCCAAAAATCCATGCCAAGGTCTTCTCCTGTCTCTATGAGCTCTGGCACAAGCTGGCCAAGGTAACGTGGAGAGGAAAAATACCAACATGCGAAGCTTTTTATGTTGAATACAAAAAGACACACACAGAACACTCATACACAATGACTGTACTATACTATACTATAGTATAACATCGTGAATAATTGATTGAAGAGCTCATTGCATATGAAACAGGTGTGTTTTGAGGATCTCACTATGTTGATTATAGTGCCTGCTTGTTAACTTGTTAAACATTTTTTAAACAAAGCCTTTATATAAACTGTATCCTGTATTTTCCTACACAAAGATTATACATGACTGTTGCATTTATTGACCAGAACTGAACTTGCGCTTACAGATTCGGGACAATCTGGGAATCAGTGTGGACAACCAGTCTTCTCCTCCCCAGCCCGCCTTCATCCCTCCTCTTCGAATGCTGGCGTCCTGGCTCTTTAGGGTATCAACAACACAAAATCACAGCATACAACATTCAGAAAACAACAGTCCCAGCAGTAAAACTCTTTGAGAAACCAATCATATTGTTATAAGATAAGATATTCCTTTATTAGTCCCACAATGAGGACATTTCCAGTGTTACAGCAGCAAAGAGGACAGCAAAAATAGAAAGAAGGATCAATAAAATAACAATAAATAGAAACAAGTAATAACAACAAGAGATACAGAATAACATACACAATAAATAATGATTTTGTCAACATCTTCAGAATGTTTTAATGCCGCCAGGATCCAGATCCGCATGAAAGCCAGATTCAGTCTTTAATAATAATTATCCAAAGCATTTTTATTGAACAAAAAATTCATCATTTTATTTTACTTTCACCAACTTCCGTCAATATGTTAAGATCAGCTGTTGTAAACAATAAATGAATTTGTTTTACTGGGAAAATCCTCTAGTGCTCACTTAGCACCTTTATTACATTTCCAGCCGAAACAACAATTAAGAAGCAACAGATGTTGTGACTAAAAACATGATTATGCGAGCAGTATCTAATCATACTGTTGGATCAGAAAACATACAAACTAGAATGTTTCATCTTAAATAAGACTCAAAATTTGTGGTTTTCCTCAGTGATGAAGATCAGCAGCTGTGGTTACAGTGATTTCGGTTGCATTGAATTCCACTGGTGACAGGTTTCAAAGTCCTCAGCTCGTCGTTATGACGCTGACCTCAGCACCTCTCCTTCCCCTACAGGCCACCATGCTGCCAGCGGAGTACAAGGCAGGCAAGCTGCAGGCCTACAAGCTGATCTGTGAGATGATGACCCGGCACCAGGATGTGCTCCCCAACAGTGATTTCCTGGTGCACCTCTACCACATCATGCACAAGGGCATCACCAGCGACGACCAGGTACAGCCAGCAGGTGGCACCCACAGCACGGCTGCATGTTGTTCTTTTACTCACCACTAGATGGCGCACAAGTCAAACTCATGTCACGTCCGTGCATTGGCCCTGTTTAAAAACGGGATAATTATGGTTTGTAGTTCCAAATTTACCTTCTACTTTTTTCTGTTTGATGTGATTCTTATTTACCTGTTAATTACTGATGTTAATCAGGTATTCCTAAGCTTTTCATCTCATATGTGTCCAGTGCCGGTTTTTGAACAGATATTTAGAATCAACAAGATGATTGTAACTGACAGGAGTGAGGACAGAGGTCACATAGGTGCACTGCAGATTAAGGCTGTTGAGGCTTGGATTCAGCTGGTGATTTTGAACGCGGCGTGCCAACCAGTGGTGACGAAGAATGCTTCTGTGTTTTGGCATCTTCCACAGCCACACCCTGCCTTGTATTCAAATCTGGTCGAGCTCCTTTCCTTCCAGATGAAGCTGAGTGGAGATGAATGGAGTCCCCCAAAACAAAGGAGAGGGATAAAAGTGTGTGTGTGTGGGGGGTGTTTTGGATGCAAGCGTGTGTGTGTGTGTGTGTGTGTATATATATATGCCCTCCTGGCTTGGTTTCTATTGCGCCTTGGCAGTGCGACAAGCTTATTAGAATGTTTTCCATGTCGTTAAATAATGTTTTGAGCCCCTGCCGCGTATACGTGATTAATTAAGGATTGACGTCTGTCGCGCTCCGTTAGACTGACACGTCGGCCAGGGGCCCAGAGTGGGCTGGCCTGCCTGCCTGCCTGCCTGCCTGTGTGTATGCGAGTGTGTGAAGGAGCGGGAGGGGAGCCCAGGGAACGTAGTGTAGAGTAGAGCAATGAGGGGGGCACACTGAGGGACGAGGCAACATTCTCCAGCTTTTGTTGTGACTCTGTATAATGCGTCGGGGGGGCCAGAGCCAGGCTGGCCACTGAAGCATGCTCAAATTGGCCGGAGAAAAGAGTCCTCACGCCACACAATAGAGGACAGCCGCACGCCTGCTTAACATAAGAAAGTGGCTCTTACTCTCCCCCTCCTCCTTCCTTTCTGCCTTCACCCGCCACCCCCTACCCCACCCAAATAAAGGAAAAAACATATACTTTTACAGATCCATCATGCATATCTCTACTGCTATATCTATCTGTTTTTCATGCACTTTTTTACATGTTTTAATTAGCTTGAATGATTAAAGTAGCAAATCAATACCAGCTGATGATCATCTAATATGATTGTGCAAATACTTTGTATATTTTTATTATATACAGTACATACTGCACATGTATATTTTAATAATATTTAAAGGTTGAGCATTTTCTTTAGACTACCTGTTTATCGGGTGATAAAAGGCGCCTTAAACAGCCGTGTGTTTATACACAATAGGGGAATCCCAGTGTAAATCCTCAACATTCAATTAAAATAAGCGCAGAGAAAAATAGCCTTGGAGGGATTCTCCTTCAATCTAACAGAGTGCCAAGGTCGGGGCTTTTGTCCTGGTTGTCATCCTCTGGTCACCGGTCTCACAAAGGCGCGACCGTAACACAATAGCAGTAATCTGTCTAATAGGTCTACTGTCTGAACTGCAAAAGCCAACAGTGTATTTTGTGGAATATAGTGGCGCACACAAAAATTAGCTTTTTTCTGTAGCTGTTCATTTTCGCAAAGCCAGGAAACGTTAAAAATCATTGATATAAACATAAAAGTCCAGTGTGTAGGATTTAGTGGAATCCAGCGGTGACTGACCCTCTCCTCAAGTGTGTTGGAGAACCTATAGTGGCTTTAAGATAACGTACAAACTCAAAATACCGTCTCTAGAGCTGGTGTTTGGTTTGATCGTTCTGTGTGACTGAAGAAACATGGTGGACTTTGTGGAGATATAAATGGTTCTTTCTAAGCTTATGAAAACATATTTATTGATAGTATCTTGAATTTCTGCCAATAGAGCCCACTAAATCATATACACTGAACCTTGAAAACAACATCAGACACCTGTTCTTTCAGACCAAAACAAGCTCCTCCTTCAGTTTATCTTCTGACTTGTGTAGTTTTTATACTGCCAAGTTAAAATGTGACAGTTGACCTCTCAGCCACAAAAGTGGCTGTTGATTAAACCTCTCACCATGTAGTTATGCAGGTGGGTTATATCCCTCCCTAACAGCCTGTGAAGGGAAAACCCCAGATATTCATAATGATGATAGCGCTGTTGAATTGCAACAGGAAATCTGGCCCCACACTAAACTGGAAACGTTGGAAATGGTTCATAAATGAGACAAAAACTTTCCGATGAGCGGTGCAATAGTGGGCTGAACCCTGTCACCCCGGGGGCCAGCAGGTGGACAGAGCGTGATTTCCTCAAGCGGAGGCCAAGTGAAAAGGCATGAGGTGGCTCTATTCAGAGTTACGTTAATGCACCTTTTGTTGATGCGGGGCCATTCCTATTGGCAACACAGAGCCATGTGGGGGCTCAATTCTCATTTCTACACACACCTCAATCCAGGTTCCCTCTACTTACACATACAAAAGAAAACACTTTGCATTCTACATTTGTGGCTTCCTCTAAAATGCTCATTTCAGGCAATCAAGCAACAGTTTGCTGCATGCTAATTACCACAGACTGCTCTGCACATTATGCTTCAGAGGTCAATTACCAGCAAAATGAAGGTAAAATGGGCCCTCAGTCCTAAAGCTTTTCCTACCAATTTTCCACATGCAGTGCATCTTGTTGGATTGCCTCTGTGTGCTTATTCTATTCCTCTTTTGTTCACCTGCATTCCCTGTTTACCAAAGCTTCAGGTGATTAATGTCCCAGATAGAGGCTGGTACAGTGTGTGCGTGTATGTGTGTGTGTGTGTGTGTGTGTGTATGAGGCGGAGAGATAAATTGTGTGCATGTGTGTTTGCTAAGGTGCCCTTCGGTTCGGCAAAAAACAGGCTGATGTTTGAACTGTCCGATTTACACAAGTTTATGGCCACGACGGCAGGTGTTTGTAGCCTGGACCTTGCCTTTGTACACAAGTATGCACGCGCATGTCTCAGATAAGAGAAAACAATCTTTTTGCCTTATGGATTTAATGCATTCTCATACCAATATGTTTTTGGTGGTGGTGGTGGTGTTTTTTTTTTCTTCTCTTGTGGACAATAGAACCATTTACCTTCTAAATATAGCATGGAAAACCTGTAAAAAGCTTTCTGTGCTCTTGTATAGGATGCTATTACACTGTACATACTTGGGCATTTTGTGCGAAGCCCTCTCCAGTCCAGCATATGTCAGTGTTGAAAGAGCACCCATCTGCCACTGAGCTGCCTGTACCTCGGCAAAACAATACCTTGTCTCTTGCTTTAATTACAGGTTTGCTTGTGTGTATATACAAGAGACTCTCGAAAGTCCAGGTCTTTTGTTCTTCATCTCCTCTGTGAACAATCCATCTGCTGCCCCTCTCTCTTTCTCTCTCTTTCTCTCTCTCTCTCTCTCTTTCCCCTATTTCTTTCCTACTTTTTTTCGCTGTGCTTTAGTGACATGTACTGTTGAGTGCCGTACTCTCCTCAACACACTTAAAATGCTTAGCCTACCTGTTGGAGGAAAAAGCTTTCACCCTGCCAGGTCTTTCACATGGTGGCCCATTTAACAACTATTTCTGCTTTCCTCTAGCAAAACTAACAAGACCATGTGTTCATATCAAATGCAAAAAAATCCCTTCTAACTGTAGAGAAATGCCAAGTACATTGTTGATGGCTAATTACATAGATATAGATACGGGATTAACCGGTTTCCTCCTATAGAGCCTTTCACTAGGGTGCTTCCCTCCATGTTTACTTATTTAGCTGATGTTATTTGCATAAACTGGAACCACGCAGACCAGAACTTGTATAGTCCAAATCACTCTGACTTCAAGCTAACAACAACTGACGGTTGATTTGAATTGTAGAAATTGGCAAACTTGCTTTTTCCTGTTGTCATTATCAGTCATAACTGTAATGTTTAGAGATATACATATATATATAGTTAAACACCTTCTTTATCCTATCTGAAGTTTCTGCTTTTTATTTATTACGATTACTGCAGCAACATCTCACCGCCAATCAGACTAATTGCTAGTTTTGAGTAACACACACATGTATTTCAGATAAATGATATTTACACACTTAATCTCATACTTTTCTCGCCCCTTTTTGTTCAGTGCCATTCAATTGTATAAACACTGATTGGTTTATGTTGCTATCTTCAAACATGGATCTGTTTGGAAACCGATATCAATCAACAAATGTGCATATTTATATAAAAAAAACATCAAACTATCAAAACCTCAGACATCACTTATTTTTTTCAATTATTATTCTGGAAAAGCATTTTTTATGGAGAAACAACTGTGGTAACATTGGTTATAGTGGGACTAGCCACATCCTGCCTATTAACTCTGTCTGGCTCTAATGCAAAATTCAAATGCTGTCACCATGATGTAACAACCCTTCTTTTTTTATATACTCCTTGCACTCAAACTGAGACACATTTGGGATGTTATCCATATGAAACTGTGAAATGGTCCCTTAACATTTGTATGTGTGTGTGTTTGTCATCAGGATGTTTTGAACACCATCATCCGTTCCTGCTCTCCTCGTTTCTTCTTCCTCGGCCTGCCGGGCTTCACCATGCTCATTGGAGATTTCATCACCGCCGCCGCCTGCGTTCTCAGCTCGGACTCTTCGGAGGTACGCGCACACTCACAACATACACATTTAACATGTGAATCCAACTGGAATCTAAAACTGTTCTCAATAACTATAAACAAGTTGTTAAATATTACACATATTTGGAAATCTTCAGGAATGTCACTGAAAACCTTTCAGAGTTTTTAAAGTTGTTGTGGAATTAGTAATAAAAACGCAAAAACAGAATTCCTCCTCATACCTGTTGGTCTTCATTCTTTCACTCCATATATAAAATATGTCCTGTAATTAATGTCTGGAATGTTTGTCAGATATAGTAGTTATTAAAGAGAAGTTAAGGGGCAAAATAACACAAATGTTTCAAAGTTATTTCATTTGTTTGGCTTGAAAGTGTGATAAAATGACCCCGTCCAGCTTTCTTTATTGTTCTTTTATGTGTATACTTTTTATGTTACATTGCATCTATGACTAACTAACCCTAAACACACTTTTCTCAATAAAGCCATAGAATTATTCATCTTCAGGAAGTAAATATGTTTATTGCATTTTTCTTTAAACACAGTAGGCATTGTCACCGCTGCCATAAAGCAAATGCAAACAGGTGATCGTTAAAACTTCTCCACGCTGCCTTTTGGAATTGTGTGCTGACGTCCATTAACTGTGTTGACAGATCAATAAGATAACCAGGTTGCCAGCTTGCACTGATTTAAACATGGGCATGTTCGTGTTGACTGTCTCTTGCTCCTCTGAACTCTCTGAACTCTGATATGTCAGTTTACAGGAACAATCTGCAGCAATCATTTTCTTGTCCAACCATGTGTCAGGAGAATCTGTTGAGCTGCAGCAGAATCATGAATAAAGACACATTTAATTCTGCTGGATCCCTCCAATCCTTTTTCCCCAGATAGCAACCTTCCTGCTTCCTGGAAGTGGTTTGTTTTCATGTAGCTTTAAGGAATGAATGATAGCCTCTTTTTTTTCTCTCATCTCCACCAGGCTCCAAGGATGGAGGCTCAGACACTCCTGGGCTCTCTCGTGTGTTTCCCCAACCTTTACCTCCAGATTCCTGTGCTGCAGCGTGTGCCTGGCTCTGACGAAATCGTTATGAACAATGAGGATATCAAGGTAAAATAGTCAACATGTGCCATTATGGATATATGATGGTAACGATATGTAAATACAGAACTGCCAACTGTATTAGTCACCTGCAGTCTCCTAATATGTGAATATTATAAGATGAATATTACAAGAATTGTGTTATAATTGATGGTATCAGCTCTTTACAGGTAGTAAAAGTGGACGGCTGTGATTGTCAATTTAAGAGCACATAGTAAACTTAGCCTGTTTATTCACTGTTTAGGATTACCTGATCAACATCCTGTTGGAGACGGCAACAAAGGAATACTTTGAAGGGGCCAGGTATGTTGACAGTTAGTCTGATGGATATATCAGTTGCCAGATTGTTTCGGCCGATATTGGCCTACAAAAGCCCAATATGCTGTTATGAAAACCTCTTTTACAAATGATATAAGGCAGAAAATGTTGCTTGTTTTTTTGTTACACTGTACATATATTACAACTAACTATAGGTAATATGGATATATATGGCTACGGATACAACTCAAGTTCAAGAAATCCAAACTATCCCTGATGTTTAATTGTGGAATAGTTTCATGAACACATTTTGCACAATAAAAATAATGAATTATTCTTAAATCTGCATACAGTTTTAACTCTGCTGCTTCTGTCTTTCAGGTGCATTGCTGTATGCAGTCTGGGTCTGTGGGTGTGTGAGGAGCTGATGCAGAAGAATATCCACTACCAGGTTAAAGATGCCATCAATGTTCTGGGAGTAACACTAAAGGTCAGTGAAACCTCTTCGGCAAGGTAGCTTCATCATGCCGCATATGTTTTTGTAGTTCTATGTCTGCTGTGTGTAATATGATTTATAGAATAGGAGCAGATTAGACTGTTGTAACTGTGACAAAAAATCTGAATATAAATATATCACTGTTGGTTGCAGGGTCTTTAACCAAATTGATGCAGAAAGCCTGGATTTCATCACAGTCTTTTTTTTGTTTTACCACACGAGCCCTATAGTGTTTAGCCCTAACAGAAATGATAGTTGATTACATAAAAGGACTGCAGGACAATTTCAACATAGTGAGTGGACAAAAAGTGTGAGAATAAAACATGTTCAGTGATGTGACTCATGGGCATATTTTGGAAGAGCCCTCTTTTCTCCCTGAGTGAAGAGATGCAGAGAACCAGTGGTGGCTGTTTTTTTGTGTTGTGTTTTTTCATGGAAAAGGGGTTTGGGGCGGTGGCGTAATTTCCAGGCTGCTCGCTCTCAGTAGATGTGGGCCAATTTAAGCAGCTACATCTCCCAGCTTCCTGCTCGAGCAACCCCCCCTCCTCTAATGGAGCAGTAATCACTCCCCTGTACAACTTGACACACAGACTCAGCCAGCCCCAAAATAGAGGGTATAGGCTGGGTGGGGGATCTAGGGGGAAGAGTGGCACTGAGAGTCTCTTTTCTAAAAGCAGGTGCTGAACTCTCAGGGCCCCTTTTTGTGTTTGGCCATTTCTGCACTCCCCACATTGTCTGCCCTTGTTACATGTTGAGAGGCATTCAGCTGGAAGAAATGGGAAATTCTATTTCTCCACAAAGAATTTCAAATCACTAAAGAAATCCACATTTGAAAGAAAATTGTCAACAGCTCAGTTCTTTTCTGCAATGAGTCTGGAGAAAATGAGCCACGGTTTGAAGTGGAAATGAAATTATGCTGATTATATGCACAGTAAGGGCAAAATTACATCGAAGGAAAATTACTCCGAATTTTGTCACAGTCAGCATCCGCCTTAACTTTTTTTCCTATCTTCGACCGGTAATGCTGACAAAAATCCAACAAGGGATCGTGTAATAAACAGAATTATAAGTGTTACTCTATGAGAGATACATTTAGGAACATTGAAGTCTGGGAACTTGCAAATTATTAATGTCCTACCTCAAGAACACACATCCTAGTCAAGACACTTTCAAGCAAATTCACAAAGAAAAGAAAGGTGCCACTAAAACGCACATCAAGAGAATATTACATTTGGCGCAAAATGCATATTAATAAATATGTGCAAATAGCACAGGAGCACTGAGACAAAACATGTTTCAATAATGATTTAAACATCAACACATCGTTCTTCAGCTGCGTAGTTTGTTTTTTGTGTGTGATTGCAGTAATCGATGTAGTTATGTGTACATAGTAAATGTATGCTTCTTACCAAATACATGCAAATAGCACATAAGCATTGAGATGCTATTTGCTTGGCGACACGGTTAAAGGTGAATTTCAATTAAACTACGTCTTCATGTCTTATTTATGCAGGTTCAGCGGCCACAAAATCCCTTTTTTGAATTTGTCTGTCTATATATATATATTAGATTTTATTTTGTGTATTTTGATACAGTTACAAAGTTGTAACCATTATTTAAATGTTCATGTTTCGTGAATGCCTTTTTGCCACTTTGGCTGCAGGGAAATGAAAAAAAATTAAGAATTACCTCAGAGATTTGGACTTACCTAAGCACCTTTTTATGTTTGCTGCTCAGAATAAATAAAAAAAAAAAACTTTTTAGATATAAACAAGCATGCATGTAAATCTGATGAAAGCCAGTGACTGGAAAGCTAAGGTTGTTTTTTACTCGGCTGAAGTTCGAGTGAATTGTTGATTTATTTTGAGAGTGAACGTGCAAAGTGTAACAGCAGCAATGTCAAGGCAGCCGAAATAAAAAGCATTCTTCTGCCCCAAGATTGAACATGTATAAGAGAAAGATGCTGTTCTGACAGTTATTGTCTTGTCCGCTGATTTGTTTATTTGTCCAGTTTGGGAACAAAGCAGTGGCTCAAGTGGCCTGTGACGTGTTCCAGCTGCTCATCTCGCACTGGGAACATCTGCAGAGGTTGGAGCCCGCTCTGCCTAAGAAAATCATTGAGGTAACACACATATGCACACACACACAATGTTAAACCGCCAGTGTCCATTAGAGGCCTGGGAGAACATATTATAAGTAAGAAATTGAGTCAGAAATTCCTATCAAGCTTTTAAATGTAAGCCTTACATGAGCCATTACTCATGGTTATGCATAGACGACATCCCGTGGCATCACATCCATTTTAGCACACAGCCCTGACTTGCTGATGAATAGGAGTGTGTCATCCAATTATCTTTCTCCTTGTTTTGTCCCAACACAGATCTTTGTGGCCACAATAGCCTTTTTGTTGCCAAGCGCGGAGCACTCAACAGTGGAAGCAGACAAAAAGGTACATGTTGGAAAGGAGGGGACAAGGCTGAGATCTAAAGGCCCTTGATCTATCATGTTGGAATGGTGCATTTGCAGAGGAATGTGATTTGTTATTTTCTCTTTTCCCCCTTTGCCTTTCTGTCTCTGTGTTTTCTGTCTTTTCAGTTCTGTTGTAGTTCAAGAACTGTCCAGCCACTTCTTGCCCTTTTAAAGGAGCAGTGTGTTGGATGAAGGGGGATCTTTTGGCAGAAATGGAATATAATAGTTGTTATTTGTGTATAATCACCTCAAACTAAGAATTGTTCTGTTAATGTAGCTTAGAATGAGCAGTTTCTATCTACATAGGGAACAACTTCTTCCATTGAGTCCACCAACATTTTTTTACCGTAGCCCAGAACAGGCAAACCAAGCACGGGCACTAGAGTGGGTCCTTCACCTTTTTACATTACCTGAAGTCAACTGTGGTTCTCCAACGAGCTTGGAAAGGGAGGAATAAGCAGATTTAATTGTGTTAACAAAAACAATGATGAGATATGCTTGTCAACAACCTTTTTTTTTGGCCATTACGAAGACAAAATGATGACCAGACAGCACTGCTGCCGTTAAAACGTTGTAACAAAATCGTTGACCAAAAAAAGAAGGGGCTGAAAAGTCTCATTATTTATGTCCCTCTACCTTGTCTTCTCTCTCTCACACACACACGCACTGTCCATCTCTGTCCTCATCAATCCTGACAGTTAGCACTTTGTGGGTTTGGATGGTTAAATATTCTATGTTTATTATACATCATTTTGCATGTTGGGCGGCTCTCATATCGGGTTAAGTGGGTGTGGATGACTGCTGAATAAGCACTAATGAGCAAAGTTATTTAACCTTTGTTTTTCAAGCCTTGTGTGAAATTAGTTTGAATTAAATGAAATTACTAGTTTTGACTAGACTTGATTGGCTGAAAGTTGAAAAGGGGATAATATTTGGTCCTAAATATGATCAAAATGTGCAAAGACATTAAACACAGAACTAAGAGTAAATAAAAGAATAGACAAAATCAACACTGGTTTTAAAGAGGAAACATTTTTGTTTGAAACTAATGACTAAATGAATATTTGACCGTGATGTAATGACTTGGTCAGATAAATGTGAGCCAAGACTAAGGCTTGATCTAAAATAGTAACCAAAGTTAGATTGCTGCCACTGAATCCTACATAATGTTCCTTTAGTATATTTTTATTGGTTTGTTAGTTTTGATGTTTAATGACCAAACTTCTTTCACACGTCCTCAGCTGATGGTGTCCCTGCTGCTCTGCCTGTTGGACTGGTGCATGGCCGTTCCCCTCAGTCTGCTGCTGGAACCAATCACCATGCCTTC
>CAFUXE010000051.1:4342-62633 GCA_903364295.1 Serranus cabrilla | reverse complement strand
TCCGTCCCCCCCCATGGCCCCCCTCCCCACATTAGTTCCTCCTCCTCTTGCCACCCAGCCTGTAACAAAAGGCGTCCGCTGCATGGCACCCACACCCTGAAAGCCCTGGGGGCCCAGCCCAGCCCAGCCTGCACTCTGAGGTCTGAGCTTCATGGGGGCCGCCCCTTTTAAACACAGGTAGAGCAGGCGTGGAACCAGACGGCCAACAGCAGGGACCCAGAGCCCCGCCTGGGGTAGCGTACACACACTGCTGGTGTCAAACTGTTGTGCCTGTTAGTGCGTTTGTGTTTGTGTTTGTATGTGTACGGTGGCTGCCTTTATTTTGTAGTGCCTCTGGTATTACCAGACCATTATGCTTTGTGTGTTCACCATGTGTCCTGGTTGTGTCTAACTGCAACCTTTTTGACAAATAAGAATTATCTTTTATTTTCCAAAATAATAGAAGTGCTCCTTTCAAGTGCAATTTGAGTCCAGCTGGGTTAATTCAGTACATAATCAAGTGAAGGAAAATAAATCAAATTGTGGAAAAACGCTGTTAATGAACAATTTTGTGGTGTCAGGGGGCTTTCAGCTGCCAAAATGACACACAGAATACTTTCTTTCTTTTTTACAGAACATGAAATAATTTTCAAAAACAATGAGTTTTTAACTAGTTCTAGTAGAAACTGCAGAGCGTAGTGTAACCCCAAACATTTCATGCTCTGTGTATTTTTAAACTTGAACCCGCACCCTCGCGCCCCTCCCCTCCTCTCTCCGTCTGTTAGGTATTCATGTCTGACATCTGTGTGTTTGTGAGCGGCAAAGTGAAAGCCAGCAAGACTGCCAGTTTTTTGTGGGGTCTTCTTCTCTGTCCCATCCCCGACTCTGGCTTTGGGTATCAGGTGGAATAACACAGACAAGACCGTAACAGTTGGCTACATAATTTTATGTATTTTTATAACTAATTTAGATATGTAACTTGAGATTATATTTTATATTTCAAGCTTGTTTGCTATTTATTTGTTTTTTATTGAAGCTCCTCTCTGTTTTGCTATCCACTTTAATGCTGCAATACTGGAAATTTCCCCATTGTGGGACTAATAAAAGAAAATCTTTTCTTAGCTTATTAGCACATTTTTTTTGCAGATTCAAAAGTACAAAAGTATACATTCTCAAAGTGCATAGAAAATGAGGTGCTTTTGTTTTTAATTTCTGCTCAGAATTAAAATTACAAGTAAAAAACATGACTGACACAAACTTACAGTATATTTCAAGTACAGAAAAACTAAATACACAAAACCAGGCATTCAGTTAAAATGGCATAAATTGAATAACTAATGGATAGCTGTCATCCATTTCGTATGTCTATTAAAACATTATGACAACCATTTTCCCCCTAACCACTATGTCTATTAAAAAAAAAAAATCTCAAACTGCTGCCGCTGAAGAAAAGATCCTATTTCTCCTAATTTAAGACTCAATAGAGTAAATTCCCACAGATTGAACAGGCAAAGAGGATAGCATGACTTTCATCACATTTATTATATTTTGCATACACTTGAGCATGTAGACCTAACGGTAAGTAATCATCCCAAATTGGCTACTAATATGTAAAGGAATGACTGGCTGTGTTGGTTGGATGTTAGCACTCATCAAGGCCAGACCCTTGGAAAGACTGTCCAAAAAACTCACATGTCCTCGTTAATATCATCAACAGTAAAATCACTACAGTGCCTTTGTTGCTAACAGGTCAGTGGTCTCTGTCCATCAGCCAGAGCGCCCTGACCCCAGTGTCACAACTGGACCAGTACAGACCGCTTCGCCGTTAGGAAGACGTGTTCATGGTGATTGATGTGTGGTGGTGCGGCTTCAGCACGGGTGAAAACCTGTCTGTCTGCTTTAAGTGATAAGCATCCAGCTAGCCATTCCATCTGTTCCCCCTAGCCCTGTTTAATTAATGAACTTTCTTTCGCCGCCCCGTTGCCAACCAGCGCAACACTAAAGCAAAAGCTGTTAGCCCTCTCAGGTTATCCAAATGGATGCGCGTTCTTGTTCCCCCCTCCTCAATGGGTGCGTTCTCATTGATTAGTTATGTTTTGTTTTCCCCTCTTTTGTCTCAGGGTTCTTGAAGGGAGGGTTAATGAGCTTTCCTGGCAAGCTGTAGCGCTTGGAATCCGGGGATAAATGGGAATAATTTTGTTGTTTTTTTGTTTTGTTTTTTTGTGATGGGCTTGGCAGAGATGTGAAGCCTCGTGCCACCGTGTGTGTTTGTGTGTGCGAGTGTGTACGTGAATGATAATGTGTGTTTGTTTGGATGTGTATGAATGGCTTTGAGGCGGGGTATATTGCATTTCGTCCCTGCTGGTCCATTATTCCTCTTCAGAAGCAGGGGATCTGGAACACTCTTTAACAGTTGGGTCTGTCACTATTCATCTTTCAGCCATCTCAGCACAACTCTTGTCCTGTCCTCCTTTTACCACCAAGTACTCTCTCCCTTCCTTTATGTCCCCTCTTCCTTCCGTGTCTCTTGTTACAAGGCAGTGGACAGCCCTTTGTCCAGCTAAAGCTGCCCTCTTTTGTTTGTGCGGCCTTTTTTATCCTTGTGCTAATCGCCATGGTCGTGTGCCTGAGTTGGACCCCATATTTCACGCTCAGCTCTCCTTTGTTTGACACACCGCCCCTGATAAGAATCCCAATTCTAGGGCCTCTCTGATATTGAAATCCAACAGCGGCGTAGAAAGAGCCTTCAATCATCCATTATCTGTGCTCCAGTGATTACCATTCAATCTCCCAGGGTCCAGGCTCCTCATCACCGGCCCCAGAGCTGAGGCGTCCCCTGAAAGAACCCGCATCCCTTAACGCCTGTGTCACATGCAGGCATATCCATAGATATTTCTGACGCCGTCTTGAGACAGCCCTGCATTGAATGCTGCTGGGAAATGTCACTGAAATGTCACTCATCGTTCTCCGCTGGAATCTCCTGGTCTCTGATGTGGCCCTGGGTTTTTAGGCACTCCTGTGAGGACACCTTGTGACATTATTGGGTTTCTTTGTCCCTGAATGGCCATTACATTTTCAATTCTCTTTTTTTTCCTTCTTTTTTTTTGTTCAGAGCCTTGGATTGCTCTTTTTCTTTTTACATAAGCCTGCGTTGCTTTTAATGTCACAGACTTAATTGGCTGTTTTTAAGAAGGAATTAGTTGATTATTTATAAGTTGCACATTAATGCCTCTTTAAACGGTTCAAAGGCACTGTCTGCTCCTCTGCTGGCCTGTGGCCATTGTTCTCTTTTAGAGGATGTCCTTGTGCCTCGCAGCATTTGCATTTTTGCACTAAATGGAATTTTCTGCATTGACAGACAAGGCACAGCAAACAAAGCAATAACAAAAACAAAACATTTAAGTATGCATCGCTGTGCATTGTCTGCCTCTTCTTAGGGAAAGCAGCCTTTGATGTGTTAATATTGATAGTCTGTGTTTCATTGTCAAGTGGTGGATGTGGCTGAAAGAGAAACACTGAGAAATATTGGCCAGATCTTCCTGTGTGTCTCTCCACTGCAACAGGCTGCAGTAATATTGAGTTTGATGTCGAACAAAGAGTATTGTTGGTTGCAGATGCAGGCCCAACATTTTCTAATAGTGGGATCCCTTTATCTTAACAACTACATGCATCTTTGTCATACAGTATAAAATAAGAAATGGGATTGAGAGCATGCCTGATTTTAGTGATTATGAAATGTAGGAAAAGCTTTGTGCTGCACACATCCACTTATCCAACAGTCTATGTTTAGAAGAACAACAGCTCTTAGTACCTTTGTTTAATGTAGTGTACACATCTTCATTAGTTATGTATAGCCTCTAATTACTATTGATGAGACTCTAGCTGATTTGGGTACAAATCTATAGCTTTTGTTATTCTAATGAGTGTTATTTACCCTCAGATCTCCAAGCCGGGGGGCTTCGGAATGGGGCTTTGTGCAGGCAGATATAGCCGGGCCGCTCTAGCTACACCCACTTGTTTTTGTATCTGCCGACTTTGACGAAATCCAGTTTCCCTCCCCCCACATCATCACCCGTCTGCATGGATGTATAGCACTTCCCGCTCCTCCATCTGTTTTTGTCCACCCATGAAAAGGTCCATTATAATCTGCAGGATGCACAGTTGACGTGCCGCGAGCTCCGCTTGAGCCAATCAAGGCAGCGCACCGAACTTGGGCCACAAATCCAAGAGGCCCTAACCCCTCCCCCTAGTTCATTTTGATTATCTGGGCTCTCCGAGATCTTTAGTTGAACAAGTTTTTATAACAACATTGTCTCCATCATCCCTTTACCCCAATAAAAGCTTCCATTCTGAATGGGGCTCTATGCATGCCCACTGGATGATGGCAGGCTCCTGATTAACCCTGGAGTGACTAGCTAATGTCATTGAAGGAGGGCCACCTGGCTGTGAGACTGTACAGTCAGCTGCCACTGAAGGGCCAGAATAGTAGACGACCAGGTGTTGGGCTCCAGCCCCCCTAATTGTTGCCATGTAATAGCCTGCTTGACTGCACAATATAGCCCAGGGCGAGGATTAGGAAAAAGCTGTTGCCAACACAGAAGTCCATTTTCTTTTTTGCCCAAGGTTTTGTGTGTGGGTTTCTTTCTGTGTGCATGCTCATGTGTGAATACATATATACACGTCTCTTTGCATTTCCCCCGTCCATTACATTTCTAGCAGGTAGAAGGCTGGGCCTCTTATCCAGCCGCTCACCAACCCGGCACATTCATTTCACATGCACTCCAAACTTTCTTTATTTGTAGGGATGTTGGATCTATATATATCTACAGCATTTTGTCTGACATTAACCTAGACTGTATAAAAGTAATGGAGGTGGTCACCATGACAACTGTTGGTTTGTGGACTACAGTTTTAAAGCCTGGGGTACAGCGTTGGTTTATGGACGTTGCCCTGTTGTTTTTTTGTTACCTGCACATGTCCAGAATGGATCGAGAGCTGGAATGATGATATATATAAGCTAATGCTAGTGCTAGCTAATTAGCTTGGTTAACAAAGGACCATTGTTACTCCAAATGAGCAGCTGACTCCTTTCAGTGTCTTTTAGTCCAATCAAACACTCAAGACTTAAAACTAATAATTGACACCATAAACTCATTAGGAGAATGTTTACTGGGGTAACAAATCAAGTGAGAAGAAGGGAGCAACTGGTGAAGTCGCCCCCTGCTGTTTATTCGATTTAATGTAGGTTTCAGTCACTTCTGCGTTCGCTTTACTTTTCAGACCCGAGGCTGCAACTTGGACCGTATACAAACAGCTGTTTGAACAATGTAACTTGTAACAATGTAACTGCCCTGCAACAAAAATCTTTGCACCACACCCTTGCACCTCCAAAAGAACAAAGTTATCTCTCATTATCAACGCTATGATACCAACAACTTGGCCTGACCGGTGTTTCCAGGATTTTTTTTAGATAAGAGTTCATACCTCACAATAGAACTGATTTAAAATATGTCCAAAATGCAAATATGTGGGCGAATGAAATGGCTCTTGCCCCCAGTAACCAACCCTCTGTGCTCTGTGCATTCAGCAC
The DNA here is from genome assembly GCA_903364295.1 of Serranus cabrilla. NCBI lineage: Eukaryota > Metazoa > Chordata > Actinopteri > Perciformes > Serranidae > Serranus > Serranus cabrilla. The sequence continues at coordinate 57,064 of CAFUXE010000051.1, read as the reverse complement.
AGCTGTGATCATATGTATCCCAGCGCTAATCATTATCATTCCCGCTAAATGCCTGGCATTTTGCATAAGGCCAAGCAGCCTAATTGGCCCGATGAACCTTTCACAGAGGGGGCAATAGAGGAACAAGAGACTTCATGTGCAGCACGTCTTGGCGGGTGGGGGGGCAGACAGAGGTGCTTGGCGTTAAGACATCACAGTTTTTCGGCTGCACATGCCACAAGCATCATTAAAATTGCAAAAGCCTCTCTTCATTTTGTTTTAATATTTCATCAGTGTTTGTCTGAACAGTGTAATCGCAGGGTTAAAATCACAGCCATTTGGCATGACCCGGAGTTGGCACACTCCTCGTGCAATTTAAGTGTCGCACTGATTTTCTAGATGTGTCCGAAAGATTATAGAACATCAGGGTGCTTTGATTGCTGCCATGCTTTGAGGTGGGTACAGGTGGGAGTTTGAGTCTGTAGCCTGATGATGATTATCAATTTAAATTTCATCATGAAAGTTGGAAGACAGAAGAAGTGAAATGCCTCATAAGTAATCAGATGGATTTCAATCAGAGTCACAGTCCAGGGTGCCCTTCCCTGTTTCATCTTTGACTTTTTTATTAAAAGTTCAAATTGAGATCAGATAGATGCTGTTGTCCTCTGTCTCGATTCTGAACAATTCAAATATCAGGAGCTGAAGACAAAAAAATATGACGCATATTCACCTCAGATAACTCATAAGATGCACACCTTTGTCCTGACCTAATAATGTTTCCAGGAGGCATTCATGTCACTCTGGCCATCGTCACTGACAAAGGAGACCTTCAGAGAGAACTCTCACCCAGCCAGTCACAGAACTGTATCTGTTAATCTTCATCCCTATGAGCCTTTGCTCATCTTATTATGACTTTCTGTTAATGCACGGTGGAGGCCTGTGTGACTGTCTGGCTATAATGGGCCTGTGTTTGATTAATCATGTCGATCCATTGTGTTTCACATCTAAGGCTGCTGCGTTAGGACTCATCAATGGAGACCAGAGTCCTTTGAAAAGGAGATTGGTTACAGACTCAGCTCATCTGAATACACAAGCCCAGTGGGCTTTGATGGCAGTCACGCTGTGTTGAACAAACCACGCTACAACAAATTATGATGTCACCAGGTATCTTGCGGCCGTCCTGTTTCTCTGCTGCGCCGATGACTTGTTGCTTTATCATTTCAGTGAGCCTCCCAACAATCTGTCCGAACATAGTTTAGGGGTCAGCATTGACTTTGGTGTAGGTACTGGTCTTATGATTTGTTATGGAGCAGAAATCGATTTTTAGTGTCCCCCAGAGGAGTGGTGGGCTGCCAGAGACTTGAGAAAATGGGTGACTACTTCGTCCAGTCAGCTCATAAATAACCCGCTCATACCAGCGAGCAGACATCAGATTTTGTCTGCAGCTGTGGCAAACCTGTGTGAAATCACTGATGGGCAGTGATGATGTCACAGGTTAGGAGTGATGTCACAGCCATAACTTCCCATCCTGCTGTCCAAATGCCAGATGGACGGTAGAGAGGTGTGGAGGTTGGAGCTCGGAAAGCTCTCGCTGTGGGGAAAGTCACCCCTCAGGAGGTGTCATTAACCTGGGCTTACTGTTTGACCCGACTCCTTTGGGGCCTCCAGTTTCCTGGACCCGCTCCTAATTAGGCTACTTGTTAAAACTCTCTGAGACCAGCTATTCCTCGAGAGCGACTAATCTTGTGTATGTCTACACACAGGACACACAAACACCTCCACTCATCATAATGCATCTGTGACACATTCAGACGTTTTCTGTCCTGCTGCTGTATCTACAGCAAAAAGCTGTTTAATGAGACACCAAGGTTTGAGTAGCTGCCATATAAAATGGGATTGGGACACACACACACACACACACACACACTATACAACCACCCTACTGGCTAGTTTCTGTCATACATGCTCTCACTTTATCCGTCTCAATCTGTTGTTCCTTCCCACTCTGCCATTATTCCAGCAGCCAGCTTTATTGCCACATTCACTCTCTCTGTCCACATCTTCCTTTCTCTCAGTGTCTCTCCGTCTAAATGTCTCTGTCTTCCTCCCCGTTTTCCCATAATCACCTCACACCTCTGAGGGCCTCTGCTGAGACGAGCTTCACACCTCAGCCCTCGCTGTGACAACAGGTACCGCTGGCACTCACCGCCTGGCCTCTCTTCAATCAACACCTGCTCGGCTTTATCCCTTTTTCTCTTTTCCATCTTCCCCCGTCTCCCTCTTCTCCATCTCCACCTTCTTTCTCCATACTTCTATCCCTTGTTTTAGCGTCTCGGCCAATCCCGTTCCTTTGTGTATCCTCTCTTTACATTTCCCAGCTTCTCTGGCAGTTTTCTGCCTCTTATCTCCTTTTCAATAATGAGTTCATCCGTATGCAGTCGAATCCATTTCTCCTCCTGGAGATGAAACTGTTATCCCCTGTGGATTTAAAGGAGACTTATCATGCTTTACTTATTTACTGTAATATAGCTTATATAATATTACATGTTCATAGTAAAAGTGGCCGAAGTTTCAAATTATGCAGTTAACATTTTTAAAAGTAATCTGCGAGCAAAAACCTCAATTATTCTAAATGGTCGTTTTTTAACCGTTTTTTGCTCAAACTGATGGCCGTTTGTGTCAGGTTTCTATTTAACTGCTCCAGGCACGTTACTGAACAGTTAACATTATATTTATTTCATGCAGCTACATGCTAATGTGATGAAACCTGACTGCGGATGTCAATATCTCCCCAGTTTCAGATGACATTGCTGCTGGAACATGTTCAGTTGTGTAGTTTCTGCAACAGCCACAGATGCAAAAGACCTGAACTGCTGACCAATCAGAGCAAGTTCCCCTTTGAACATGTGACACTTGTCTGCTTTCATTACCTCCTGTGGTTGCCAGTGTAATGACTGTTAACAACAGTCTGCACGCCAGTCATTTAAAAGTATGTCTAGCCCGTCTCTGACACTGATCATTTTTCAAATCGGACACTTTTCTTCCTTTTTAGTTCACTACCCAAGCAGGAGGCTTAACCTCTAAATGGATTCATATTGACGGATGGTATTTGTGTGCATGTGGTATGAGGATGTGAGGCACTATGCCTTTCAACAAGAAAATAATGACCACATCTGCTTTTTTACCCTGCTTGCACTGGCACCCCGGCACAACCAAGCACCCCCCACCATCCCTTCCTCTTAACAGGCCAATTATGTGACTGCTGGGAGTCAATGGCGCTGTGAGCTACTCCTGAGCTCCTCTCCTCACCAAGGTCAAGCTGATTGGCCCAGGTTAATGGGCAGATGTGGGGCAAAGAGAGGAGGGGGTCAAGCACCTAGAGGCACCCTCCACCTCATCTCTAAACTGTCCCTCTTCACTACAAGAGCCCCTTTTACCAACAGCGCTTCTACAAACAGGATTAACCTTGGCTGCTGCTGTGGAGGCCTGACAAAAGTAGGAGTGTTTTCTCCCCGTGCATAGCAAAGGGTTTTCTTTTTTTTTAATTTTAGCTTGATGAAAGTGGTCACCAGTCCCTCGCAGTCAGTGTAGCTGCACTTGGTAGCGGGTTGCCTGTGGTCCTGGCTCCTTTCACTGCAGCAACATGCCTGGTTTAAAATGGTACCAGTGACTGAAACACAGCTTTTAATAATCTCCAGGATTCATGTTGCACCTCTTTCTCCCAAAAAGTACAAAAAAACAGCTTGGTTTACTGGAGAAACACTTAATTTTAAGGCCTGCAGGGGATTGGGACACAATTGGAGTAAATCAAAAATAAAAGTTTTCTAGTCGCCCAAATGTGTGTCGGATTATAGGCATGCTCACTCCTCTGCCAAAGCAGCATATTTCTCTCACTTAATCAGTAACAATAAATACAAACGTGGAGTTCTTTTTAGCCAAACTGAAACAACTATCTGTTGGCTGCCTGTCTGTTATGTGACCGTGATGTCTATTATCTTCTGCAGATAAATAGATAACATACAAATTGAGTTTCTCATCTCCTGCTCTCTCGTCTCTGTTCTTACAAATATTTTCAGACTATCTCTCGTCCCTTTTTTTCTACCTTTCTTTTCTCCTTAAACCTTATATTTCATCCCATGCTCTCTGCTCTCAGAGTACAGGGCCCTTGTCTGAAGGCTGAAGGGCCTTTTCCTATCTTGCCCCATCTGGAGTAACCTCCCTGCTTACTCTAATAATAAAAACTCATCTTTCACATTAAATATCAGTTAGTTGCTTATTCTTTCATTACTCCAGGCCTTGTCCTTACCCAAATCAAAGGTCTAGGGATAAAGGGCGTCATATGCTGTACAGCTTAATTAAATATAAATAAAAATGAACTTGACTTCACAATGAAAACTTCCTCAATAAGCAGAGAGATTTCAGCTTTTAGGCGCTCAACACAATAAAAGCATCTCTGACAAAAGGGAAGGGGGCAGGCACCCTGCACCCATCATCTGACTTCTGTGACTTAGAAGTGGATCGAGATGAAGCTTAAGTAGTGAAATGTCAGTGTGGGGCGTCTTAAAACCCCCTCTAATGCTCCTTGGCTAATCTGGACCTTCACCCGCTGCCCTGTCTTATCAACAGATTAACTGTGTGTGTGTGTGTGTGTGTGTGAGTCTCTATCTGTCTCTCTTTCATTCTCTGGAATAACTGCAAAATGAGAGTTGAGACTTAGGAACAAAAAACTCTACATATTGAATTTTTTTTTGTATAAAAAAAGGTACAAAGTAAAGATCTGGTGTGGGGGTTTGGCAGACACTCTGCACTCCAGTGTTGACCGTCTCCCATCCCTGCTGCTGACAGCCTTCCCTGCAGCATGATGCTGCAACCAGTGCAGTTCACTGTGTGGATGGTGTTCCTTATCTTGTCTTCACCAGATATAGCACCAGTGTTCACTTGGCATTCAGAGCAAATGTTTTTTTGTCCCATCATGCTCTCAGAATAAGTCTTTGACTTCCCTTTGGTAAACCCCAGATGGGCTGTCACACCGCGGTCATTGGATCCATCATCTCCTGACCATTAATCCTCAGACAGTTACTGAGATTGGCCACATGGTGAGCTCATGGTGAGCTCTAGAAAGGATCTTCATGGTTCAAAACATGTTGCATTTCAATGATGGGCGCACCGAGAAACAGCGTTGCTCCATGTTTTGTTATTGTTTAGACTAGAGCCTGAAAGATAAATCAGTTGATGGATATTGTCGGCTGATATCGGCCTGTCAAAGGCACGCCGGTGTTAAAAAAAGTTCTATTTTCATTCCAGCTCCAAAAATAACTATATAGGCCGCCATTAATTGATTAATTTCTCCCCCTCTGAAATCACAACAATGGTCGACTCAAGAATCATGATGTAGTTCTGTAGAAAACATGGGAATATTACATTACATATTCCTTCAAAACTAAATTGCATATTGCCATTAATGCTGTTCTGTTTATTGACAGTTGATGGAGGTTATGCATCAGGAACTGTTGCACTTTTTAAACATGGATATTAACAGTGCATGTTTAAAACAAATGTTTTTTAAGAAAGAAAAATACATTCATGTTTCTTTGGCCCATGCACAATGTGTTGGTGGTGTGGAAACACTGAATATAAACAGTTTAAATTAAAAGTACCTTTAATTTAAGGCAGGTTTCCTGCAGCCATGAATGTTCCTGCTGGTCGTGTGTGTTTAAAAGATGTCGAGTGTGTGTCAGAGGGCAATAGTGGCGTGAGGCCTTTTGTCAGCAGGGGGACTGAGGAACACAAAGACGGAGGCTTGGATGGTCAGGATGCTGCTCTCCAGAGAGACACCAGTTCAGAGGTCAACACAGGCTCTTTTGGGGAACAGTGTATGTGCGGGTGGAGGGTGTTGGTGTGTGTTGTGCCTACTTATGCGCAATCGGCCTGTGTGTGAGCATGTGTACGTGTGCTGGGTGGGGTTACACACGGCACAAAATGGATCCCAGTGGACAGGCATTTTCAGGACAGGTCCCTGTGGATGGAGAGAGGGATGGTGATGAGGGTTGGTGGCGGTTGGCCGATGGGGTCCAGCAGGGATGGAGCAGCCTGCTAATGAAGAGCCATCTGAGGCCTCCATTCACCTTGAACATGGGCCACTGCAGCTGCCCTGACCTTGGCTTTGATCCACAAAGATGCTTGACCCCCACCATTCCCCCAAGAGCAACCCCCCTGCCATCTGGACAGCACACATGCATATGTATACATACGTGCACACACACCCACAGATACATATGCATGTACACGTAGCGGCCGACTCGTCTGCACGTTCACAGGTTTCATGTTGTTGGATTCTGTCTCCGGTCGTGTTCGTTCGGCCACACAGCACCTTCAGTTTTTTGGCACGTAAGCTGCATTTTGTGCATAATTGATGTGTGCATTTGTGTAACTGTGTTTTGGATACACACTTACATTCAGACACCACATGCCAGCAATAGGTGACAGCCTTTGTCACTGAGGAATCGAGCATTTTATGGCGTGGTAAAGGACTGCTATCTGCTAAAACACATCTTAAATGTGTAAATGCTGCAGTTCCCTTTATACTCCCTATAACGGCCGTAAGACAACCTCCATGACAAGACATGAATCCACTTACTCAAGTTGTTTCACATTAACTCAGACCTGGAAGGTTTTTTTCCCCGTTACTGTCCCAATGGTTGCCACGCTCCATAGGCATTACATTGGTTTCCCGCTCTTCTCCCTAATAGGAATGCAGCGGCTTGGAACGGAGGGGTTCCTTGGAAATTCCCAAAGTGGCGCAACACACTCTCCTCCCACACACTGGCTTGTCTTGCTTGTCCGCCCAGTTCAGCTGTAAATGACAGTTATGTCACGGGTGACTTGAGTTGCAGTCCATCTGTGGAAATGTAGACCTGTCCGCATTTTCCTTTTTTAAACATTTCATCCCCGGCTTTATGAGAGTTTTTATAGCACCAAATAAAGTGGAGCTTTATGCGATACAGTAATGCAGTTCATCACAGCAATTTTATAAAGGGAGGTTTTCCAGAGAGGTTTGCCACTCGAGCAAGACCAATATATGTATATCTGTTGGCTCATATTGGTCTGTCCTCGACATATCAGTATCCATCAGTAATGGCTTATATAGTCCGATATGAAAACTTTATTTCAGGACGTATAACGCAGAAAATGATGCTTTAGGTGATTTAGAATTGATGCCATCATTGCATAGTTTTCCAGCAGAGCGATGGACAAAATAAAATGTCCTTTCACCTAAAGATGAAGCTGAAAAGCAACAGCAAACGGGCCGTAATGTGTGGCACGACTTCTCAACAGATGCTGATGTAGACAATATAATATATTGTATGTATAATATATCAGAAAGCAACCAGTCCAGAGTCCTTTTCATCGTCATCTGGGTTCAGAATCGGGGCACAAAACGTTTACTAACCGCGATCTGTGAATTTTTCCTCCCTCTAAGATTGGTGACGAAGATTGTCCAATATGAAAACATTTTTACAGTAGATTTAATGCCAAAAAATATTTAGAATTGATGCCATTATCGCCTAGTTTTCCAGCAGAGCGATGGACAAATATGTTCTTTCCTCCGTCACGTAGAGGTAGCTGATAAGCGACAGCAAACAGGCGATAATGTGTCGCACTACTTCTCAAAAGATGGTGATGTAGATGACAAAATATTACATTGTATGTATAATATATAGTTAAGTTATTTGCATCGTCATATTGATGCACAATCTACATGGAAAAGGTGTTTTCCACTCCAGCTTCACAATATCGGCCGCCATCTGTGAATTTCTCCTCCCGCTAAAATCTGTATCAGCCTTAAAATCCCACATCAGTCAGGCTTTATCAGTCAAAAACATGAAGCTTAGCCAGCCACTCATCATCAACAGTAGCTGCAGCTTATGTTTTTCCCCCAAAAGTAGGTCAGTGTCAGCGGGTTTGGTGTCCATGACATGGACATGGTCCTTTGCGTCACTGTTCTGGACGTGTCCCTTGATTAAGTTACTGCATGGAGGCAGCCGCATCTGTGCATATGCAGGGGAACAAGCTGTGCCCATGGCTTAGTAATTAGAGACGAGCAGAAAGGTGAGGGAGTGCGAGAGAGAGAGAAGGCAAGATTACCTCTCACCGTGCATCAGGTCTGATTTCTGTGCTGCAATTTTTTTACCCACAGATAGCATCGTACATTTACTTAAGTGAGCTGATTACGGCTCTCGCTTTCACTCATCTCCAAAATACCTTTTATTAGTCTCCCTCCCTCGCCCGCCTGTCTTTTTCCCTGGCAGCCTGTCATATATTTTCTCTCGTCTCTTGATAATTCCACACTATCTCCCTTCATTTTATTCTTTGAAGTTTTTTTTTCTCACCCACTATAATCCATTTGTCTAACTTGGATAGAGGGGCAGCGGAAGGAAGTAGTGGAGGAGAGGCGTGTGTCAGAGTCAGAGAGAGCGTCTGCTCCAGCTGGAGTCAATATTTGCTTTAGGAATCTCAATAACAGGCCTCCAGTCATCTGCATCTCTGATAATGGACAGCCATATGGCTCTGTTGACCCACGCTGTGCCGAGGTTCTCTCTCTCTCTCTCCTCATCCTGCCTTGTCTTTCATTTCTCTGCTTCCTTCTAACTTCTCTCATTTCTTTTCATTAAGTCTACTATATTTTGTCTTCCACTTATCACCTATCTGTGCACATTTTGTTCTTTTACAAACACCCTTTCTCCGTGTCTGTCATCTGTAAAAGCCTGGATATGACCCACCACACAGAGCTGTGACCCAAGTTACCATGGCAGCAGAGACTGGGATGCCCACTCTTTGTCCAATGCTGTTTCCAGCAAGTGACAGAAAACAGTGACGTTGCATGTCTGGCTATGACTGGAAGAGGGATCTAGAGCTCAAGGGGGAAGTGCTTTTACATGCGTGGAGTCATGCTGCTCTGCATCTCCTAAATGGATACCCTGGCCCCAACTTTCCATTCCTCTTTTCCTACTTAAGGTTGGAAATATGTGCTTTTATTTTAATGGATTTCTTGGTGTTCTGTCACAACAAGCATCCAAATTTTGATTGTTTATCCAAGAGTCTCATCGTGCAACTAAACGGACCAAAAAATGAGCAGAGAAGATACCTTCACTGTATTCTTTTTAAATAGCAAGTATTTCTGTTAATTTGTTTTTAATGTGCAATATGTCATTTTCTCCTGTTTGAGGTCCCTCAATCAAAAAAACTAACAAAAGACAAAGCAATCAGTCACCGCAGTCAGTTTCTCCAAGTTAGATCATTTTTTTTCATTGTTCAGATGCTTTTTTTTTACCAGAAGTCAAACCAGCTCCTCTCTTAAACAATGAACCATGTTTCTCACGCTGCCGCTAACATTCGCTCAGCTTGTTTCTCTTATAAGTTCAGATCCAGACGTCAAATTACTTAAATCCTTCATCTGATTCAAATATATAGTTGAAAACAACCAAAAAATGCAGCTTGAAACTGGATGAAAAGTGAGATTATGACATCAGGAGACAACATGTCTTTAAATACATAACAGATTTCTACGGGCTTGAATATTGTTGGAAACGTGTATAAAAAATAAATCATAATTCCTGTTATTTATAGATATTACATATTATTCTTTCAATCTATAGTATTTGGTTTATTAGGTTTATGGAGCCGAGCATTTCTACCATTTCCAAAGTATCTGAGAAGCATCCATCCCTCTCCTGCTCTGATAGCCTCTCCTTTGTCTCAGTCTGCCCTCTGTCCATCTCCGCCGGTCCCTGTGAGCAGCTTGGCCATCGTACCCTCTGGTGCCTCCCGGCTCAGGTGCCCGTCACCCCCGCTTTGCCACGCTTCCCTCAAAGCCATTGGTCATGGCGGCCTTGGCCCCTGCTGTGGCGGCATGTGCCCACAGCAGGCCCCTTGCCCGGTCACTGTCTCGTCCTATCTATCTAACCCAGACCGGAGCCCCTCGGCCCAGTCCAGCCTATCTCAGCTCAGCCTGGTTCAGCCTTGGCGTCAGCAACAGCCCAGTGCCACTCCAGCCTGGCAGTCGTGATGAGACGAGGGGGAGGGGGGCCTCCGTGTTGAGCGGAGAGAGTTGTTTGTGTGAGTGAGAATGCATGTGTTTGTCAAGCAATTTGTTAGGTGTCGTATATCAAGGAAACACGGTCACAACAGACAGCCACGAGTATAATCAGACTCATTGTCAAACATGCGCACACACTGTTAAATCTGAAAAGTGCTTACTATCATTACGCCATCAGATGGACCTTTTCGCTCCAATACTTCCCCGCAACATATTTTATCCGGCACTTGCCTCCATTCCACAACAGACTTAGCGCGATATATCTATGATAATGATATGATAATGGCCATCAGAATGTTCTCCACCCTCACCCGGCAGCCATTTTGCAGGCTTATTTATTTATTTATTAATTTGAGCTTTCCCATTTCAAAACCCGGCCATCCATCCTGCATGCTGGCTGCCCAGGCTCCAGTCACTGCTTGTCACTCTGAATTTCAAATGGCTCCAATTTTCCCCCTGATGGCACGGAGAAGTGGCAGGCAGCACATCGGGGAGGGTGGTCCTAGACATGCTGCCTGCAGCAGGGGTTCTATTAGAGAGAAGAGAGGGACGAGAGGAGGGAGAGGAGAGGTTTGGAGCATCACGCCAGTAGTGATGTATTCTTTCTTTCTTTTTTTTTATGATTATTTTGGAGACTGCTTTCTCATTTGGGGCTGTGTGGCATGGCTGATTGTTCCATCTTTGCTTCTGGCTGGGTTTGCTGATGGTGGAGCTGCCCTGCCATGTATATGCAGCGCCACACTGAAAAAATGTGCGCCCGCGTGGCTGCGATTTGTTCCTAACTGACAAGTAGTGATACGTACAGATGATTTGATGACATCCTGACATGCTGTCAGTATTCTGACTACACCTTTCTTCCCTTTCCTTTCTCCAACATACGCCATTATGTGTTGTTCCTTAACGAGAGCCAACCAGCTACGAGGAGCGGGCGCTCTACCTGGAGGCCATTGTTCAGAACCACAGAGAAGTCATGACCTTCGAAGACTTTGCCTCGCAGGTCTTCTCCCCTTCTCCTGGCTATCCAATGAGTGGGACAGGTGAGAAATGAACACCGCACCTCTGTCCTCCTTTATATATTCTTCCGCTTCGTCTCTTTCCATCCCTGTCTCCATCACACTGTGTTTCTTCCTCCCTTCTTCCTCGTGTCTTCTCCTCCTCCACAACGCACCTGTTTGCCCCCGTCGCCTCCTCCACCCCTCTCATTCTCTCCACTCTTCTTCCACGCCTACGCTCACTGATGAATATCAAACGACGGGACCCGGCTCTTCACGCCATCCGACTGACTTCAAACACTCTGCTTCTCTCCTCTTCCTCAAGCCGCACTCACGCTACTTTGCTCATCTCTTCTTGTTTCAAACTGCATCTTTCCGTGCAATTACTTTCCTATGAATATAAGCAGCCTTGTTAAATGGCGGTTGCAGAGTGCATGTTTGTATGTGTGTGTGTGTGCGTGTGTGTGCGTCTTCATGAGCTCATTCACCAACACTCAGGAGAGCCGACCGACAAACAGCATCTCGCGGATGTCAGCACAGCACTCTTATCAGTCTATGATGAATAGAATGGAAAACGTGTCTTATCTTGTTCTTCCTACTTGTACCAGCTCTGATCGATCTGCAACAGCACTGAAATCAATACGGGATTGCACTTTTCCACTCTATTGGATCCCGACACACGTTCTGTTTTGACAAGGAAAGCACTCCACAATACCACACCGCAGACGTCCTGTCATTTCCAAATCTGTCAGAGCGTATAGGTTGTAGGGGCGGTTTAATGTGTACGTAATATTTTTATCCTCTATCCTGGCATGTGAGAATTAAATGTCTGAATTTTCCAGACTGCGCGCCTGTCTGTCTGTGTGTGTGTGTGTGTAGGACTTCACATTCTCAGACAGCAGGTGTGATATTCAGGCTGAAGCCAGGCGAGAGGTAGTCGGCCACATTACCATACCGTGTGCTCATCTTTCCTGCAGAGGTGTAAAATCTCCCCAGACCGACCTCTCGTCACCTCCTCTCATCCTGAGCACCAAACCAGCTTAAAGGGAAGAACTGAGAAAAAAAAAACAGATACAAAGGAATATAGAGGAGGAGACAGCTGATAAAGACAGAAGAAAATGTAGCTGACGTTGTGGACTATTTCCACCATTTGTTCCTTTGTGACGGGCAGAAGGAGGTTAGAGAGGTTAGCCGGGCTGGAGAATAATGTTTCACAGCATGAGACGTATGCTGCGGCTAATGTGAGAGGCCATAACATAATGAAGTCTACATGGCTGTTGTGTCGCCCTCTCTGCTGCGGAAACTCGTTCTGAACAGCAATTTGTATTTCCCCGGAATCTGTGCGCGTAAATAGATGATTAGATTAATGACGGTGTGTACGTTTCCTACGTGTGTCTGTCCATTCACCTTTTATTCAGGTCTCGCTTGCTCCACACAGTTCTGTAACACACTCGCTTTCCTTTACATTAACCACTGGAACAGTGCTGTTGAGTGATGCTTTAATTTGCCTTTGCTGCTGTTTGAGCTCCTCTTCATAAAATGTTGATAAGAACTGTTCAAACCCACAGAAATGTATTTTACTGTGAGCACATTTTGAACAATGAATTTCTGCAAAAATAGATCTGAAACCGTGATTCCCAACCAGAGTTACTTCTCCAATATTCCTGTGGAAATATTGTCATGGCTCAACTAATTTGAAAAAGTCGAAATTATATGAGTAATATCATCATACTAGATGGTTGAAATAGTTAAAAGTAATGCACAAGTTATTGAAAGAGTTTAATGAAAGTACTGACTTAACAGCAAAACCGATTATTTTAAAGTAATGGATAAAAGATTGAAATAGTGATTTAAAAGTAATTAATTTTTAAGCAGTTAAAATAGTAACATTAATTAGATAAAAGTAATGGATAAACAGTTAAAATAGTAACATCAAAATAGTAACGGAATTAGATGAAAATAATGGATAAAAAGAAAAAAATAGTAACATTAATTGGATAAAAGTTCTGGATAAATGGTTGAAACATTCAGTTTTATGTCAATCCATTGAGTAGCTGTTGTCGTACAGTTGCTTACAAAGTTAACCTTATTACTGACAATTCAATTGCATGAAATAATGAACAATATCTTATTTTCATGATTGATTAATCTGAATAAAACCCAAAAGGCGTCAGTTTACAATCATAGAACACTTAGAAAACCAGCGAGATTTCCATTTAATAAGCTAAAACAAGTGAATATTTGCTCTTTTTGCTTTAAAAAAAAATGACTCCAACAATTATTAAATCATCTGAATCGTGGCAGAAGAATCTACAATCAACTTGTTGTTTAATTAACCTAAACAATAACCACATATAAAACACATCTAAGTATCCTTTACAGTCCATCATCTCATCAAACATGTAGCTTCAGTGTAGCAGTGATGGCTGGCTGACACTGCTCCTCATTCTCACCCTCCTGATATGTGCTGTACTGCCCTCCCATGCTTTCTCTGTGTGTGTTTGTGTTTGTGTGTGTGTGTGTGTGTGTGTGTGAGTGTGTGAGTTTATCCATCCATCTGTCTGTCCGTCCGTCCGTCCTGCTCTGGCTCCCATTGCTGCCACTAACATGTCATCCATGCTCCATGACAGCGTGCAGGCGTTGGCCGGGGATGGTTTGGGACATGGAGTACCCCTGGGCCAAACTGGACTGTAAGACTCTGCCTGCTTCCTCCACACTAGGCATGACGCCCAGCCACAGCCCACCAACATCCACCCATTCATTCGTTTAGGTCACTGTGAACCCAGCCGTCATCAAATAACTGGGGGGTTGCGCTTGATTTAGCTCTTTTTGTGGAAGCAAAGTAGGGCTCGAATTCAAGTACAGAGTCTGCATGCTAATTGCTAAATGAAGCGCTCCTGCAGTGTTTCTCCCACTCCGCTGAAAGGCATTTAACCTCAGCGCGCTCCTGTCATCTCTTTTTCTTTTGTGGCTTGTCAGCATCCTCCATGATCCCGAATGAAACCTCACCCTGCAACTTCAGACCAACACCGTGGCTCCTGCATGAGCGAGTCCATCTGTCGTGCAGACTCCATCCACAGTCCTCGTTGTGTTCCACCTGCACTGCTTTGCTCCGTTTTTTATCGTTTTGTTATGTTGTGTGTTTTCATCCTGTGCTGCACATGAGAAGGCAGTAGTTCTCTCTAGTGGATAAAACAACTTAAAAGCTCCCATGACCCTCTTGGATGCCCCAGCATCTTTTCCTCTTTCACCCTAACCCTCTCTAACAGTAACACTGGTGGTAAATGTCTCTGTTGTTGCCATGTGAACTGCCCGCCATTCATGCTCTGGATTTCAAAATTGTCCTGATTTTGAAATCCTTGAAGTGGACAGATTTCAGGCCATCGAGGTGTCTTCAGAGAAATGGCACTTGTTGATTAACTCATCACCCAAATCAGTTAACCTTGTCTGACTTTTCCAGTGACGACTAACCTCGACGCCACACAAGCTGCCGCTTCTCAGCAGCGTTGTGTTGTGTTGTGCTGCAGTGTGGTATGGTGTGTGTCCACTGCTGTCTCACATGATGCTCTACTCTGTTTTTCCCTTCAGATTAAAAATATCTTAAAGGTCCAAATACTGTATATGGTGAAGGTAAGCCCCGCGTCAGACCGGAAGCTTGTTTCCGTCCAGCGGCCTACCTACCTACCCCTTCGCTCGATCACTCATCCTGGCTGTTCTCCCCTTCCACCCCTCCTTTTTTTTCATTCAGCACTAACCAAGCTTTATTTACTGAGTGCTCTGACAAAGGGAAGGGGACAGAGAAACCAGGCTGTTTATTTGGGGGGTGTCCTAATGTTTAGGCTGGTAATTGAAAGTGATGCACGGTGGGGACAATTAGCACCTGACTAAGTAGCAGCATGAACAATACGGCTACACTTCTGGCCCTCGCTTCTGCATGTGGCGCGCCTTTATCTCTTCCCCCAGCAAACACTTTTCTCTTTTCTTTCTTTCCTTTTTTTTACCCCCTCTCAATCCCTCCACCCCCCTCATTTCCTCCTGTTGGAGTGTGCCTGTTTGCCTGGGGCAGACTCTGAGACTAACACCTGCCGCACTGGAAGACGTCTTTGTCATCCAAAGCCTTGTTTGAACTGCTGCAGAGGGGACCAATGGGAGAGCAGGGCCATTTAAAGACCCTCTTTGTTTTCTTTCTCTCTCCCGTCTTCTTTCCATCTGAAATTAACCTCACCGTAAGGGAGATTGGGCGGAAATGCAGGGCTATGATGACGATATTAATGATACATTAGCCTCTTCTGGATCTGGGTTATTTTTTCACTCAGCAACTTACTAGGAAGAAGAATTCTTGCATAAAGCCGTACAGCGAAGAACGCCATTTAGAAACTGATGCAACCGCAGTCATTAAGTGCCACAGTGGGAGTGATGACTGTTTAGTGCAGCATGTTTTAATGGCCGCTAAACGAAAAGGGAAGTCTGTTGAGTGGGTGGTGAACTGTACCTCTCTATTGTCTGTGGATATTAGCTGTAATAGGTGGTTGCCTCCCAACTGTCTATCGTGTGTTTTTGCAGCACGTACAGTTGGAGTTTAGTTTTTAAAACACGGTGTTTACTGTAGGAATGAGTGGAAGAATACGGGAATGCAGGATTTGTTCCGTCCATCAGGCCAGCCCACATTTTTAGCCAAGCCCCTCCCCTTTTTTATATTCATATGCAGATTTGAGAATTCATGTTCGGACCCCCTCGCCTCCCCTCGAGCCCTTCACAATACACACCCAATGTTTCATCCGTAGCCCAGCCCTCCTCTCCCAGTGAGCCGCGGCCCTGGATGCTGCCGGTGTCCACTGTGCTGCTGAGTGTCTGTTACTCCAGCCATCTGCCACTCCTTTTAGCCGCTGCAACTTGAGATGCCCCCGAAAAATGGCAGGAAATAAAAGGATAGGAAAGAAAATAGGCAACCAGATGCCATCTCGACAAAGCAGAAAAGTTGTTTAAACTCGAGGCATGGGGCCGAGGCGGGGGGGCTGCGGTCTGGGTTCGGTCAGGGGCACACTGAGGAAGTCAGGGCGACGTTCACAATACTTGATTGTCTCCACCGGCGTCCCATGCCCACCTTCTGGCTTATTACTGTTTGCCATCCCCTAATCATGGATGTGAAGTTTTCTGAAAAAGGACAATAGTTGACAATGGGAAAGCTCCACATGTTCACAACAAGAGCATAATGTGCAATTTTATTTTCATTCAAAGCATTCTGCTGTCACACTGTGAACTGAATACTTTTTTTTCCCTTTACCCGTAGCTACAAAGGTTACCTCTCATTTTTTATGTCAAATAAGCATCTGGAAAGACTGTATTGGGAAGAAAAGCAGTTTCACTTTTAACGAGCTTTGCTTTTTTCCAAAGCATGTGAAAAAGGCATGTAATTCGCTTTCTCACGTCTTTATTCTAATGAATTAAGGGGTAGAGCAAATCTTAACACTTTTTTTTTTCACAGTCTGCATTGTAAATTTTGTGAATGTCGGTGAGAATCCTATGAACTGGGTAATCTTGGTTGTGGGAGCAGCCACCTGCATGACAAAGCATGCTGGGATAAACAGCAATCAATCACTGAAAGTCCAATAAACCAACCTGCCACGTCTAACCGGCTCTATCTCTCACCCTCGTTCTCTTTCTGTCTACAAACTCTCCTTCCGTCTCTCTCCCAGGCTCCTTCACCGGCAGCGCGAGCACCGACGCCGGGAACACCACAGGAACGACGGACTCCGTCGACCAGGTTTCTCCCACAATGCCCCGTGCCACAAAGAACCGAGTTTCCGGAAAACTCCGCCGATCAGCCAGCGCTATAAGCAAATCCTCCAACTGAGCTCTTCAACCCTACACCTTCTTCTTCTCCCCCCCGAATGCAGCCTTTAATCTTTTCTCGAAGAACCTCACACACCCAGCCGTGACTGCAAGACTCTTTTTGTTTGCATCTGTTGATTTTCTTTATTTCGTGTCATATAAACATGTAACTGGAGCATATTGCAATTTTTAATTTAAGTGGCAATCATTGTTTTTGTTGATACATTTCCATTTGTTGTGGCGTTTAACTGCTTAATCGAGATGGACATGTGACTAAGCTATTTATGTTCACCCTGGTGGTTTCAGCTTAAGAATCAGCAGCATAGGACGACTTGGAGTCTTAAAGCAACCTGCGATAAAAAAATGTAATTTTTATTCTCTTTTTCTGGCGCAGTCTCGATGCACTAGAGAAAAAAAAGTTCTTACTACAGTAAGGGAATGGGAGACTGCTTCACTCTGTTTCTATATCGCGTCTATCTCAACACTTAATGTGACAAAGCACTGAATGACACAGCTGTAAATGGCATCATGCTAAAGCTGCACAAGAGATTGGTATCCGTTTATAAACGTGTCTGCCTTCTTACCTCCTCCTGCACCTGCCACAACCTTTCTGTGTCAAAGATAACCACTTCAGTCGGTGACAGGATGATGCTGTCATCCTGCTCGTTAGCACCGTTTGGACCATGTTCGGACCGTCTCCATACACTGAAAAGACTGATGCACGGGGAATACCTCCCCAGGATGATTTGTACCCACTGCACTGCTGCACAGACTTCCCGGGCGCAGGAGTCCCTGCAGTACGTGCAGCCAGAGGCTTTTAATTGTTTTGAACCCAGAGTGGACAATCAATGACGTCTTTCTAACTTGAGCTGAGTAGAAATTTGTTTGGGTATTTTTTATCACTCTAATTTTCCTTTTTAAATGAATTCCGATGGATTGTGTCATGATTTGATTTATGCAACTCTGCTTGAATGAGAAAAGACTGCGTTTGTAATTGTTTTCTGATGTCGTTAACATAGGCTCATGTCCGGTAATTGAATAAGTTCCTCCTGTCTCTTTCCTCTGCGATCAGTTTCCCCGTGTCCTGTGAAGCTAAGGCATCGACATTCCAACGTTCCCGACCAACGTTTTTTTTTTTTTTTTGCACTCGCTGCACTCATTGATTTAACTAGCATTGAATGTTTCTCTTTGTTCTTGGATGTAAATTGCTTTAAATTTTATTTGTTTGTTAGATGTATATAGAAACGACTGTTTGATTAATTATTCTTTTTGCTGTTGTTGTTGTTTTATGTATTCATGTGCTGTTTAGAGGAAATATACCGCCAGAGCCTCAGGTGAATCTTAACTCCATGCACTGGTGTGTGTGTGTGTGTGTGTTTGTGTGTGTGTATGTATGAGTGTGTGAGTTTCAGAGGGAGCTTCTCACAGTGCCTGTGTAACGTCTGTCCTCTAAGATGCTGTCCAACACCACCTCTAGTCCCCATAATCAGATTTTAGTCTCCATAGTCTGACACAAACCATGGACGCCCTGCATCCCGTCCGCTCGTTAGCCGTCTAAACAAAGTGTTTTCCTCCCGTGTGTCTCTAAAGGTCAGAGTCTTGTGCTTCCCACAACAAACAAAACGACAGATGGATTTGGAAAATGTGGAGTTCTCTGTTTTTAGTCTTTATTACAGGTGGTGTGTGTGGTACCTCCTCTTTCCCATGATCCTCTCCCCCCCGTGAGGCCGCAGGAGAGGCGGAGGCTGGTTCTGGGTTTTTTTTACGTAGGTGGCATGCCAGAGCTGAACTCTAACAGCCCTCCTAGCAACAGCCAGGCCGGCGCTCTCCAACCTGCAGCGCTGTCATGGTAGCCAGGTGTTCCCCACACACGCACACTATACACTCACACCCTCTGAGGGCTCCACCCAAGCTGCAACACTATCCCCATCTGTTGCACTACTATGCCTTACTTTCCCCCCCTCATGCTCCTCTCCTGTCGTTTTTCTTCCCTTCCCTCGCACGTCGCCTCCTTTTGTTTGCTCATTCCCCGAGCAGAAAACAGGGAATCCAAACAACAGGAGGATTGACGGATTTGTTCAGTTTTTTTGAAGAATGTATAAATATATAGGCCTGGATCACATCTACGGTTTTTTTTATCCCCCCCCCCAAAGCCACTTGAAGGAACCGCCCAGGATGCTGATCTTAAAGATTGTAGGCTATAGATGATGTCTGTTGAAAGGGGTCTGTGCTCCCCCTTTGGTGGCTTAGTTGCTGGAGATGTTAGTTTGGACCAAGATAAGGATTGTGTGTCTTATATACGTGAAGAAAACAAGCTAGTGTTAGCCCTAGTATGTTTCTTTTCTTTTTCTTCTCGTTTTAGAAAATCCTTGTACATTGTGTCAAATTTGAGGGCTTGAGCGCCCTCTGAATATAAATATATTAATGCCTGTAATATAATCTTTGTATAAGAGAAAGAGGAAAAAAAGCTTGAAGATTTCATCCTTACTTGTCAACATATCAAACTGTTTTTAACGACCGAAGTCCTGCTATCTTTATTAGAAATGTGAAAATTGAAACATTTCATTAAATCAATTTGAAATTCTAGTAATCTTTGTCCTTTTTCCTCTCAGATTTTGGAGTGGCTGATGTGTGTGTGTGTGTGTGCTGACATGATGGTGCTGTTACCATGGGCTTTTGACCCTGGTGCAAGCAGCAGCAGCAGGGGTAACCTGACCCTCCTCCCATCTGTCTCCCCTGCTGCTCAGCCCCGCTCAGGGGAAGCCAGCATAATGGAAGCTTCACCAAAAGGTACAGGTGCAGCGGCTGCAGCACCTACGGGTGCCCTGCCTCGCCTGGGTCACAAGAGAAGCACTTGACCGTAATTGGAGCCCTAAAAACTGTGTGTGAGAGAAAGGGTGAGAAAGAAGCCTATAATGCTGCCTCATTTTCACCCGGCTCGGCGTTGTTCGCCTCAATCACTGACTCTGTGATGGTGTACAACAGAACAGGCAGGTCTGGGTGTCCCAGCCCCTCAGACGCTGACACTGTCACTGATTATTACCTGATTGTATTATTCCAAGTGTTACACTGCTGCCTGTAGACTTTCACATGTCAAATATCTCTCTGTCTTGATGGATTGTCACTGAGGGGGGAGTGACTCGTTTAAAAAAGTTTGTGTAGTTCCTTTTTTTTTTTTGGCCTTTGGCAGGTGTTGAGTATTAATGAGCAGTGGAAAAAAAGCAGATACAGTCGGTGTAAAAAGGGATTTTTATCATCAAGATTAAATAGGTTTTACCATCCCTTATGATGCTGACAGTATTTAGGACTGAAGTGACACTTGTTTATAAAAGTTTGTGTTCTTTTTTTATTATGAATTAGTATTAATGAGCTGCAGAAATTGGGACTTTTATTTTTAAATCCAGATTTTACAATCAGGTTAACTTTATGATCACGGTGTATAACCTTACTTTAAAAAGTTTGTGTTTTTTGGGCTGTGTGCAGTATAATTAAGTATCAGGAGATAAAGTCAGTGTTGTTTTTAAATCTAGATTAAATAAGTTTCCCCATCAGTGATAATGCTGTGAGGTGAACTCCATGCTGACAGTATATAAGGCCCTGAAGTGACACTGTCTGCTAAATGACTACTGACTTAATGCTTCACAGGTTCTGGAGGTCAGATATGAAGCCAACTGAGCCCTGATGTGTCCTAAATCATCCCAAATCGAGCTGCATGAGTCTTCCCAAGCAGACAGATGTTTTACTGCTCCAGAGGTGAGTTTGATCCACCACCTCTTTGTCCTCCTGTCATGTCCTGACATGGTATTAAGGAGGGAATTTATGATTAGGCCCTAAGTGCTTCTCTGTGGCAGCGAAACGGCGTCTATTGAGCCACTGCAGCCATGATTTACTGCGAATCAGGCTGATAAACGGGGAATCGGAGGCAAAGGTTTGGGCCAAGGGGGCTCCTGAGGTTTCTTTTTTCCTGTTAAGGACGACTAAATAGATTCGCACCATTTTGGAGTGTGACCCGATGTGGGAGACACGGCGCAGAGAAGTCAAAGGCGTTTGAATGCTGACATTGTTAAAACTTTTAGGGTGTTAAATTATACTATTATGTATTTGGGTTGGTAACCTCGGGAGGCTCCGGGACTCCACTTTGGGAGTTAAGCCACCTGATCGGCCATAAAAGCAGGATTATAACTGCACTTCACATCCAAAGGAAAATCTGTGTATACAGGGAGAAATATATGTATATATTTTAAGAAATATGTTTCTAAATCCATGCAATAAACTCGTAAATTAAGTTAATATTTGGTTTAGTATAAAGGTAAT
Source organism: Serranus cabrilla (assembly GCA_903364295.1). NCBI lineage: Eukaryota > Metazoa > Chordata > Actinopteri > Perciformes > Serranidae > Serranus > Serranus cabrilla. Next base: position 35,851 of record CAFUXE010000051.1, on the reverse strand, counting down.
TTGGATCTTGACGCACAGGGTGATTGTTTGAATTTGACTTGAAGGCCTTTTTTCAACATTCAAACTTTATAAGTAAGTTTTTTCCTACATGTATTATTTCCATATCTATATTATGATTAAATGTAGCCTGTTTTAACTATTCTTTATCAGCTAACAGTCAGGTTTAGTATCAAAATATGTATTATTTCAAAACCAAACTCATTCATCTCACTGATACAAAACTTCCCTTACAAAAAAAGGTGATTTTCGCTGAGAAATAAAGTTCATTACATTAGTTTTTTCACTCCATATGAAAAAGTTAAACCACCTGGAGACACGTGTCCTTTTGAAAATATTTTTATTTCGATAGACAACAACGATATACACATACAATCAAAGCGCTATAAAAGCCAACATTTAAGAAAAATAACTTGTCCTTAAAAAAGATTGCATCTAAGGTAAGAGCTTTACGTTTTTTTTTTCAAATCTTTTTACAAGAGCTGTGGAGATTGAAGATTAAAACCCGACCCACGACATTTATCACAACTCATGAATTTGACAAAAAAAAAGAAAGAAAAACAAAACAAAACAAAACAAAAAAAACATTTTGGCTATACGACATGTAAACTGCCAGAACGATTCACAGAGGAAATCACAACAAACACAACAATAAGTTACATAAAATAATTAGAATAAATAAATAAATAAACATATGATGAAAAATATTGCAACAATCTTCAATAATAATAATAATAATAATAATAATAATAAAATATGTGCCAGCATTCAAAATGAAAACAGTCTATGTTGACTTTTTTAAGGCAGTTATACAGCGGGATTTGGGTGTGTATGTAGGCTATGTCGGACTAGGCTTATCTGTATACTAAAGGCATTTGTGGTTCTACTAAACAGGGAATGTTTCAGTCACTCTTTTTTCCCACCAATACAAAGTTCTGTCGTTCACAAACTGGCGTAAAGCTACACTGATCGAGCAATCACGGTCGGTGACTCCAAAAAGGCTTTGATGGGGAAAAGGACTTTCTGAGAATTTTAAGACATTTCTTAGGTCTAGAAGCTATCATTGAACACATGTGCTGTCCTAGAAAAATACCCTTTAACAGTCAAACTAACGCTTTGTATTTTTTTTCTTCTTCTTGATAAACTAATTTGAGAAAGAAAATCTCAAAATAGGCCTATATGTAATTCAAATATATAGAGAAGCATTCAACAATCACTGATTGGCATGGAAAAGACACCACTTAAACATCAAACCGCCCCGTCTGTCATTGGCCTAAAGTTATGGCAGTGAGCATCACGAACTCTTTATTTTTTTTAACCCCAAAGCCACTTTTTTGTTTCACTTTTTTTTTTTCTTTTTTTAATTCTCCCCCTCTCATCAAAGGCACGAGTTTAGTGTTGTCTTTAGCAGGCGGGGCGCACCGGCATTTGGAGCAGGATCACCTGCCTGTTCTCCGAGGGGTGGCACTTGTTTATGTGCCTGGTGAGCCCCGGCGAGCTGTAGAGAGTGGCGGGGCAGTATTTGCACGGGTAAATCTGGGAGGAGTGCATGAGGCGCAGGTGTCTCTCCTGGCCGGCCCTGCTGGTGAAACTCTCCCCGCACACCGGGCACAGCAGGCAGTCCACCGGGCTCAGATTGAGAGGGCTTTGGTTTGAGGCTTCCTCTGAGGATGATGATGCTGAAGAGGAGGAGGAGGAGGAGGAGGAGGAGGATAAGGCCGGAGCCTGCTCTGCCGGGCGGTCGCCGGTTTGAAACCCGTGCTCCTCCAGCACTTTCTTTTGCAAAGCCTGGTGTGCCAAGATGTGTTTTCTTAGGTATGCCTGTCGCTTAAACCTCTTCCCGCAGTACTGGCAGTCGTATGAGCCATCTTCAGAGCCCGACTCGGACAGACCTGGACTCGGGGTGTCTCTGTCACTCATGTCTTTGGCTTCGTCGGAGACTGACTTGACACCTAGCGGTGGCATTTTGGCCATTTCGGGTTTGATGCCCTGCGCCGCTGGCACCGCCGGTGCGCCGGTGGTCCTTGGTTTGTGCCAACGGCGATGAGAGGCGAGGTTGGCCGGGCAGCTGAACATCTTATCGCACTCGGGACACCGGTACTCGACCCTGACGATGCGGGAGCACTTGTGCTGAGCCAGGGAGAAAGGATCCGCGTACGCCTCCTTGCACAACTGACACACAAACTCCCCCAGAGGCTTGTTTCCTCCGGAGGACTGCGCCCTCGGCTTCATCTCCACCGGCCCCTCTTTGATTTTGAGACCAAGCACGGGAGAAGTCGTCATCTCGTCTTCAAAGTTGAGTTTTCTAATGGCTTTGGGTTTCTTGGAGGCGGGTTTCGATTTGCGCTCCGTACCGTCAGCTGCGGGTCTCTTGGTGCCGACCCGGTTGCTCGGCGCCGGGAGGCTGCTGGTGCTGGTGCCGCTGCGGCTGCTGTTGCTGGTGCCGATTTTCAGGTCGACCGGGGCGTACAGGAGGTGGTCCAGGCCGGAGAGGGAGGCAGGTGTCGGGAATGACTCGGCAGAAATAGGCGAGCCCAGATTGAAACTTCGCTCAAAATATCCCCTGTCGTGCTCCTTGCTGATGGGCCGGGTGGGGCTGTAGAGCGCCTGGCACACCGCCTCCGGGTTGCCGAACTGCACCGGCTTCTCCAGTCTTGGCACCGGCACGTCAGCTGCTGTGAAATCCGGCGATGCTGCGGCGCGGTCCGGACTGGACGCCACGGACATCGGCGGGGAGGGGTCCACATAATAACTCGGCAAGGCAGCATGGGTGGGAGGCTCCTGGAGGTCATCCTCGTCTGTCCGAGTCCTGTAGGAAACATGTGCAGATTTCTTGTTTCTTTTTACCAGGAATCCTTTGGGCATCTTGGCGAGTAACAGCGGAAAGGCACTTCGGGGAGGTGGGTGAAGTCTCGAGTATCCAGGTTTGTTAAAAATATGGCAACACTAGAAGCTTGTGGGACTTTATCTCCCCAGTATATCGATTCTTCTGTTGCTGAAATGTTTTCGTCTCCAAGGCATAGCTCCACTCTTTTTATGCCGGAATGATGCTATTGTTCTCGCCCCCCCTGTTGCAGCATCCCCGACCAATCGGATGAAACCTAGATCCCAGTGGATTTGATTGTGGGAGGGCTCAGAGCCTGGGTTTGGTGGATTTCGTTGGAGGATGTGCAGATAGCTTAGCAGATGTACTGGCGGTTTATTACATTAATGTGTGCGCTCAGCCCCTCCCCGACAGAGGCACACGCCGGGACCCTCCTCTTTTTACGGTCTGATGGGCCCCTATACAAATGCACACGTGCCACGGCTTTGTGGCTCTCCTCTGGGGGCCCCGGAGCTGCCAAAAGGAAATGTCCATCACTGCCACAATCATCACAATTTAGAATTAAGACGGGGATGAGACAAGGTTGGTTAAATACAAACCAAAAGCTGTGTTTCTTTCAATTTCTGCTGTGATGTTGTCCAGAGAGGCAATTCACCTAATCGACACAACAGATTCTCTAAACGAAGTGTCGCAGGTTGTTTTCACCTCCACACGCTCCACATATGTTTATTTCTCCTCTTTTACGCACGACCTTTGCGCACAGGCCTTCCAACAAACCAAACATGCCAGATTTTATAGACCTTTATTTTATTATGTCTTAAATAAACACCATAGAGGGAGTGTTTCTTTATTTTAGGGCACGTGTCTGTCTCGGTAGTTTAACTCAACATATAAATCAGACATCTCGCTGCATACATAAGTAATAAGAAGGCCCTCTGGTCTTTGTGCACAATAGCCACGTCTGCCCGTGCTTGGATATCCCTGTCTTTTTTTTTCGTTTGAAAGGCAAATTGACCTCTTAACTGTGAAACGGGACTCACGGCCAATCTGGCCCACAGCTAGACGCGTGCTGGGCGGAATCAGTGCTCCAGACAAAGAAGGCCGCAGCAGAGGCTGGTGCTGCAAAATGCTGCACAGATATCCAAAATGAAGCTGATGCTGCTGTTGCTGGATGCAGCGTTGGACTGTTGTTTGTACAAATATGTGCTGTTTTTAAGATTGCTGGGCTCATTCTGCTGAAAAAGATTAAAGTTTGCATTGAATCCAATAATTAAACTAGTTAATCTGGTTGTTTTACTTTATTTATTTCTTTTCCAAAAACAAACCCCATTTGAATATAAAATCCTGCAGCCGCCTGTCTGCCGAACAAAGACAACTTTTCCCCCACAGATATATGTGCCTTATTTTCTTTGGCAGCCCCCCTGTGGTTTCTGTGCATACCTCATATATTGTGTATTTGTCTTTTTTTCTCGTTAAAATGGCTAAATGTAGGCTGCAGCGCGCCACTTGGCAGAGAGTGCATTCTTTTTCCTTTCAGTCGGCAGACCAGGGAGGAATTAATCTCCATCGTCGTACATTGTTCCCCTCATTTGCATAAAGCTGCAGTATGACCAAGTCAAATAATTACACAATCGGAGCTGAGCCGCAGGCCTGCGCCTTCCTTTCAATAGGCCTCTGTGTGCCGGTGCCTTCTCACCTGCCTGAAAGCACACCGTTATTTTTGCTCGGATGGGGTTAAATGACATGTTTGGTAAAAACAGAGGGAAAAGTTTTAAATCGTCCTAAAGATAGAAACACAACTTTTAAACGTCTTATTTAAAGTTTGAACATATTTTTTAAAAGCATTCATCATTTTCAAATGTTTTTTTTTGGTAACGTTCTATCTTTTTGTCACGTTTCCTAAATGTTTTGTCCCCCCTGGCTTCACTGACTCGCCTCCAGAATCTGGAGTTTATTTCACTGAGTCTGGTGTGCGCGCGCTCTGCTCTGTTACTTGTTGTTCTTTCTCTCTGCACATCTATTAGTCGTGGTTTGTTTGGGACTACAAGCTTTGATGGCATTTTAACGAGTTCCTCTTTCCCCCGTGATAATTTCTGTGGGGCGCGTGGGCCGGTGTGCTCCTCTCGGCTTTGTCGACGCATGCGCGTGTTTGATCAGTGGCGCGTGCTGCCCTGGCGGACGGGAAGCATAGGCGCCTAATTAGCATACAGCTGCAGCAGCTTTAATGCAGGCTCAACTTTAGCCTCCTAAACCTTATGGCATGGCATGCCATAGGATTTTAAAAGCTGCTGTCTTTTTACACTATGCTGTCAATCTAATTGTTTAGATTATATGATTAAAGTTTAAAATGTGAATTAGTATTATTTTTTAAATGCTTTTATGTGATTTAAAAAAAAGTGTTTTTGCTGCAGGCTATGCTTGACTGGCTTTCTGAAACAACAAAAAAGTCACTTTGAAAGGATGCATAAACAGGTGTACTATAAATCTGATAGTTTATGGATTAACTGTATAATAACCAGAAGTTTTAGCATAAGACTGATGAGTTTCTGATGAGGCTTCAGAGCCAGTTCTTACTTCATTGCACCACCAATGCTGAGAACAGACAGAAAAATTTACCTCCAGTATCCAAAGCTTTGCATTCAGATCTTTTTCCAGGCATGTCACCATTCTGTTTCTGTCAATAATCAACCAGTTACCCAGGGAGCCGAGGAGCAGTTTGCTTATTCCACAAAGATTAGATTACCCTTATTCTCGCCATACATGTACAGAAAGCTCCTGTACTCCCCACATGAATGATTGGCTCCATGTGCTTTGCCAACCCGAGCCAATTTAAAAGTGCAATAGGACATGACTGTAATTGGTGCTCACTACATGGCCACCTTCAATGCATTGTCAATCAATTATTGTAATGGATTAGCTGAGGTCCTATTCTGGCTGCTTGTAATCTGATAGAGGGCTCTTTCAGCACCATGGAGAGAGCCAGCGAGGGACCCAGATTTAATCAGGCTGGCCGTGGATGCAGCACAGCCTCGGCTGTAGCCTTTGTCCCTGAACTGAGAGCAGGCAGGCACCAACAAGAGAACAATGACCCAGTAGAACAAAAGTGCCAGAGTTTAATGAAGTGATTGGTTTTTAAATATAGTTCGATATGGGCTTGTCCAAAACATGTTTAAATTATTTCTACAGACAGATTACGGCTCAGTTCTCCTCAACTCTGTTCTATTCTATTATTTTTAGTTGCTCTCTTGCAGTTTTGTTCTGTTTGAATTCTTGTGCGTATACTTTGACGTAAAAAACTCACTGCTTGGGGTTTTAATTTCCCGTCATTCCCAAAGATCAGAAAAGTTTGTGGAACTTGAATCAAGATAGTTAAGAAGTTTTCTGCTTTATATTGTCTACTTCTTATAAGAACAGATTTATTTGCCTATTTTCCCTACAAATTAATAAACATGTGTGCCACCGTTTGGCTTACACATTCTTGATTTACAGTGTCTTCTTTTTCACGTCACCGTGAAACTACAGTCAGACGACAATAGTAAAATGTTTGCAGTGAGCCGCAAGAAAAGCATTCGGACTGTAGCATCCAGGTAATTGCCTGTTCGGCCATGAGAGCAACACCGAGGTCACTGTCTAGACTTTAAAGTGTACTTTAGAAGGAAGCCCGCGAGACCAGGTTACTGTGAAAAGCCCTGTGAAGTGGTTCAGCTCGGAGCTTAAGACTAATGGACCTCGGTGTTGACTGGGAATGTCCCTGATGTCATCTGTACTTTTGACAATGATGCCGATGACTAGATGAGGAAAGATGTTTCCGGGTTTTTATTTTATTTATGAAGAGGGTCTGTGGAGCTGGATCATAAACTGGTCTTTTTGTGCACTATCAGTCGACCAATATTATTATCCAGTGCTGACCTATCTGAGACGCATTTATATCACTAACAGCACAAATATTACAACTTTTTTTACAGAACATATATATATATATATATATATATATATATATATAATGCAGCAACAATGCTCGGGTTGATTTAGAAATGCTACAAGCTATTTATTTTATTATTCTTTATTTAAATGTTCAGCAGTTTACTGATACTGAACATTTATTTGCTATTTTAATTTAATGTATTATTATTTTTTAGAATTACTTGACAATGTAATACATTATATGTATAACTTAAAATAATGTAAAGTATTCTTCTGAGTCATATCAGTGCATAATTTACATGAAAAAGATCTATTTTTAGTGCAGCTCATAAATGAATTATATCATCAACCTTGTCAGTAATCACTGAATATCTATCCCTCTAAAATCAGTCATAAAAATCCAATATCAGCCGCTTTCTAATATCAACAATTGTAGAAAGGTTGCTAAAACAATAGATGCTTGTATTATTACAGACGAGTGCTTCAAAGGAACAACAGCAGATTTTCTTTCCTCATAAAGAGCCTCTTATTAAAAAGAGGTCTTCCTGCATATCAGGCATATCAGTAGCTGGAGTCCCAGGGGCATGTTTAGCTCTAATTTACTCATCAAAAACATCAGAGTGTCTCTCCATAATCTCCGCAGTCCGTTGGTTGTTTGGGGGTGGAGTCCCCTGTCAGAAAGCATGCCCTGGAATGTTAAACACTAATTCACCTCTGAGCTGTGGAGGTGGATAAAGTGATTGTTCTATCTGGGAGCTGATTAAAATGGCTCTGGCCTGCTTCTCCCCTCTGCGCTCAACCTCTGACGTCCACCACATTCATTTCTGTATTCATGAGCGGATGAGAAAGTGCAGGCAGAGCGGCTGCCGTATTACAGATAATAAGGCCAGCGGGCACCACATTTGCTGCCACAGGTTTCCCCCTGCCCCGGCTCATTCAATTACTTCACAAGAGTCCTCTGAGGCACAGCTGCACTATGGGGGTGAAGAGGAGTAAATTGAGGTACATTCATGTAGACACACACACACAAGCACGCACACACCTCATGGATACAAAGAAGTGGAGGAGGCACACACACACACATGCAGGCACTGTAGCAAGAGAAGACGGCATATAAAGGATTTTACTGACAGGCATTTGGCTTAGCAGTCAATACATTTCTCGCACAAGTAGACAACAAAAAAAAAAGGTGCGCCCTCTGTTGCTCACTGGCTCCCTGAAGATTGTAATGATATTGATAATGACTCCATGTAAGAAAAATGAAATCAGGGCCATTGCTCATAGACTCCATATATGAGGTCACCATTATCTTGATGAAAGTGTAGACAGCAGCTGTATCATCGAGGAACATGAAAGATGGAGCCTGGCAGACTAATGGGCCATATCCTTTATCTATTGACATATGGAGCTACACAGTGGTCATCCTTCTTATAGCCTTAAACTATTAGTCATTAGCTTATCTCACCTATTCATGCACAGGACGCTTTGGAGTCGTGTAAAAATCTATAAAATACGTCGCCGTCCTGTTTGCTTAATTCACGGTTTTCTGTCCTATAAGCTCAGGGGAAGTTTTTTCTCTCTGGTGAAGGCTGGTTGCTGTCCGTGGTACTGAACTTTTGCCCTTGACTTTACAGTGGCAGCTGCCTCTCAGTACCCCAGGCTCTATAAAAGACACAGGGCCAGTGGGAAATAAAAGTTGGTGCCCTGTGAGTGGCTTCAAGCGCCTAAGTGATGAGATTCTGTCGTTGCTACTCTCACATGAGTGGAAATCTACCCTTGAAACAAGTTTAACACAATGTTGAGCAGGATATTTTTCCCATTTTACAGCGTTAATATTGCTTTGTTTTATTTTTACAATCAAAAAGAAGAGTTCTCCATTTTGGGAAAATAGGCATACTCCCTGGCTTCCTTGCCAGGAGTTAAATAAGAAATTTTTACCACTTTCATGCCTTAATAGCAGCCAGTTAGCTTAGCACGCCAACAAGCACCTCTGAAGATCACTAATTTAAACCATATGTGTCATTTTTTTCAATGCTTATAGAAACCGAAATGTAAAATTGTGTCTTTTTGTAAAGGAAACCCCAGAAAATCACTTCACCTGGGGTCAACAGAGTGAGTTTACCAAATAAACCAGCCTTTTTTCAGTTAGTCTGACTCATTTTCAGTTGGTTTGTTTCCGTAAAAGCAAATTCAGCGATAGATTCCCAGCATTAGTTGCCATTTGCTCGATGGAACAAATTGAAAATGAGTCTGTCTAACCAAAATTAGCCTGGCTTATTTAGTAAACCCCCTTTATGGAACAAGTAGTCCAGCCCATAAACCCCTATAAAACCACAATTAGTTGTTACATATAAAAAGCCATTGAACAGAGCCAGGCGTCCAGTTTCCCTCTGCTTGCAGTCTAAGTGCTAAGCTAAGATAACTGGCTGCTGGCTTTTAGCTTCATATATTATAGAGCCTTGAGAATGGTATTATTTTTTTCTCATCTGTCTCTCAAACAGAGATTAATGTTTGAATCTCATCTATGTGTAGATGCACGCTTCCTTCTGCATACGGTTGTTGGTTGGTAGAAAGAAAATAGATTCAACATAAAACTGCTCAGTAACTGCATCATATTTTCCAGAAAGAAACATTGCTGTAGAGTTGTTTAAATGTATTATTGGTGACTCACACCAAAACATTTCTTTGCTATGAAAATGATAAATAATGCTACGGGTTGCAGGACAAACATATATTCTTGATTTTGGGGAGAACTGTCCCTTTAAGAGTCTAATCATCTTGTGATCTTATTCCACATATAAAGTGTGAGTCACTTCTTCCAGCTGAAGTTGCATCAGTCGCCCACAGAGATTTACATCCGTCTGAGAAATGCATGCAGAAATTTGGGGCTCAAGTATGTAAGTACATCTTTAACATGTGTACATAAAGAGGAGAACCTTTCCTTGGCCTTTGACTTTGGAATGCTGCATTTTCCAAACAAAGAATTCCCAGAATTGGCGTGCTCTTCATTAGATGGCATAATTTGCATTCTCCTATAATTGTGCTGCTTCTTTGATTATTAAATGATCACCCTAATTAGGGAGCATAATAGGGTTAATCAGACTCTGCTCATCGCACTTATTATTATTCCTGCAAAAAATGAAGGAAAAAGATACAGTACTTGATTAATTATATCAGCCTTTTCATCAGCTGGGCTACCATTCCCCCCTCTGAAATTAATATCATGTTGTAAATGGAAGGAAGGAGCTGGCCGGACACAGACAGATGAAAGATTTCACTCAAATTAATTAAGCACTAATTATGCGGTGGGAGTTGGGAGCAGTTTGCATAATGAGCTCTATCAAAAGAGATCAGTCATGGAGAGGGGCTGTAGAGTTTCTATACAGCCTTCAGATGATACACAGACACCACTGAACATCATAAAGAGGGCTCGCGGAGAAGTGGGAAGAGGGTTAAAGCACTCTGAGGCTTGAGTCGTGAGGTTGAGGAGGGTTTTGTTGGGTTTGTCAACAAGCTGCAAACCCGGAAGCTTCCTCACTTGGCATGTTTTGTGCCACGAATGTGAATTATTCCGGTCTCACTTAAAGATATTACACCAGTCCCGGGGCTGTATGTGTCTCTCTTTTTTTTTTTAATCTCCCCTCAGCTTAAGCATCAGATAATGAATTCCTGCTCCAGCAAGAGGCAATAAGGACAGAATGTACCTCTAAATTCGAGCTAATCACAAACAACCTGCATCTACACTCCAGGGAGCTCTAAAGACCCTAATCACCTCTCACTCCAATTCTTGCGGTGTTCAGTTATTGGTGATCAGGGACTATACTGTGGCTATCTATCTAGACAATAGGAAAAGGGATTAAACAGATAGAAACTCTCTATGTCTTAATCGCCTGTTTAATCACAGCCGCTGTGCAGTGTATGGAGTTGAGTTACTTCAACTGATTTGTGCCACAGCAGCAGCAATCATGCATAGGCTAATCAGGGTGCACAGCCCAGCACTGCCCTTCAAGGTCTCCGAGTGGAATTACAAAGACTATGATTAGTTAATCAAATGAAGAACCCGATGTCCTTTCTTTATTTGTGTATACACCTTATCTAAATGGAAATTGTATAGCTTAGGCACTTCCAGAAGGACACATCTACATGTGAATGATCCTCCTCGAGCCCTTGGCAGTGAATACAGAATAAGATCTTTCACTCCCAATCATCGTGTTATGGCATCGCGGAGACTTTTACATGTCTGAATGATATTTGTTGTCAATGCTCATGTGAATGATGCAATCACTCAGTCTGTTGTGAGGTAAATCAGGAAGCACTAGACAGCAACTCTTCAAACACACATGATGATGTGAGGCAGGATGTCGAGATCGTAGTATTCTGAGAGTGGAGAGAGAAGCTGATAGGCGGTGAAAGTTAGGAAGCTTAAAGGTAGCAAATCAATCGAATGTGCAGAAGGACAGTAGACATGTATGTGTGTTTGAATGTTTGTGGTCTTACATCTTGGTACATTGGTTCACATATATACAGGACACCTTAAAGGTTCAATCATTCATTTTACACTGCTAAGTTTGGGTTCATTTGGGGTTTTTAACTAGTTATAAAACCATTTTGATTTAATACTAATGCCTCTTGATTACCTACATAAGCAAATAAGAAAGAGACAAGACGATTGCCTATTTCTTAAAAGTTATTTTTAATGCCTGTTCCTGGATCAGGTTTACATTTTCCAAGGCAAAGCTTGGAAGTCAGTAGTACTGTAGTAGGTGGTTCATGGAAACATTACCTATATTAACCACAGATTATGGTTTTGGTTTGGTTTGAATGGGTGAAGGGTGAATGAAGAACCTTTGCTGCAGATCTGAATTGTGAGGCTGTTACACAAATTTTTACTTTCATTAATATTTAAAGACAGGGCGTGGCCTTGTGGGCTCTGATATCTCTGTGTGTCCCTTTAGTTTGTTGTGTATTTTTAAGAAGCATTTTGCGAAATAAATCTAATTTTAATAAGTGAAGTCATAGATGTAACATCAGTAAATTGAGGGATAACCAACACAGCATTCAGCTTCGTCTGCTTACCAGCTCGGCTAATGTTAGCTAAGAACAGCAACAAGCTACTTACTATCTTAAAAGTTGAGAAAAGCCAAAGACTACTTATGACGTTTCTATATGGCTACACTTTATTTTCTGCTTGATGTTAAGTTTATGTTTTCAGTTGACGTTTGTAAGTTTACATAATCAGCTAGCTAACGGTTAACTTGTTGGACAGACTGACATTTAATAGATATTTAGCTGACCTGCTGGGCAGAATTGAAATAATTTATATGTCAGAAATGATCTAAATCAAAAAGATATTTAGATAGATTTAAATTTTATAATAAAGTCTCCCTTCAGCATCAAAGCGAGCCTTCTCCACCACGCGTCCCTCTGTCAGACATGCTGTTAGACATTGTGACTGTTGTTCCTAAAGAGAAAAGAATTTCCCTCCATTTCTTTGTGATAACTTCCTTCCAGGGGCGTCAGACTTGACCTGCTCACTCCTCCTAGAATCACCTCTATTATTTGTCAGTGACAGCAGCCCTTTTGGAGGGTGGGGGCCTCCCTGAAAGGTACAGGGTCGTGGACGTCCCAATCCATCTCTGTCTGCCAAGCGATTGATTGTGATTTAGTGTGCGGGCCGGAGATGGTGGGGTTCCATTCTGATGAGCGATAGGTGGGAACCCTTTGACTCCTAGCACATGGCAAGCAGAGGCAGGGCTATGATGAGGGGTCAGAGGCAGCTGGTGGGGGTAACTGGGGGTTGGATGGAGGCAATAGGGGGGGTGTTGCGTGGATCACAAGATAGAAGATATCAGAGATCCAGGACAAAGCCCCCAAACCCACCGCCTGAGTCTATCACTTGGCCCATCCATCACCCGTTCAGCTTTGTGGTTAGCATAACGGTTGCTAGCTAATCGTTTCATCATCAGGGAGATAATGGAGATGACAGTGAAAGTAGAGTAGCAGCAAGGACGCACCAGCTATTTAAGGCTTTATCCCAGCTGGATGGAATATGTAGAAATTTCCCTAATATGATTAATCTCAAATGGAGCCTTGCATTAAAGGTTTCCTCTCTGAGGTACATGCCAGGTGACGTTTGTTTGAACACCAGTTAATGGTTACACATGAGTGGACCATGGCCCTGGCTGGATGCTTTGATTGAAAGAAACCACCATAAATCTAAGAGGAGTTTCCCCCAGCTCTGAGAAGATATCCGCACTGATTAGAAAAGCAAAAACCCATCCACTGTGAAGAAGATATGCTTGATATCCTGTCAGCTGCTCTAATTTCCCAGTTCTCTTCTAAATATCACAAGATATGCATGATAAACACTATCTGACTGCAAAATCAGAGCAAAACGGCTTCTACTTAATGATATAATCTTTAAATCTTAATACTCAGGAGCAAAGTTCAGAGAGAGTATTCTTCCCGTTCTTGACTGAGCTTTGTCTCCCAGATCAGATCAGATACAAGCTGTCCTTGGATGGATGTTAAGCCCAGCCACAGCCTCGCTTCAGTGGGCCGCTCCGGCAGCTTAACTCCATAATCAACCTTAGAGGCCTCGTTAGGGACGGATTTTAAAAGGAGAAGACAGGCGTTTGTGGAAATATGATTTTTTTTTTACCCAATGAGAGTTTTACCTGGTCTTTTTTTGTTTTTTTTTAATGTATTCACGCATCATTAACACATATGGATTTTGAAATCACCTGTTTCCAATTCTACGTGTGAGATATCGTGAGTGAAGCAGCCGCGGTATTGTCAATCACAGGAAGTTGTGTTAGCCAGGTGAATGTGTAGCCAGTAACCTGATCCACTGTTGACAGAACAGGGACAGGTGCTCCAGCTAAACTAATCCATACATGCATGCCGGGCGCAGGTCATCCATTAAGGCAGATTGATTCAAAGCTTTAAAAGACTGCTCCTCGAACCATTCCAGGCCTGCATGACCGTACCTTTGTCGATGCCATTATAATTGCAGTAATTCAAGGTGGGCTGCGTCGGAAAGGAAAAGGAATGTTCCCCGTTTGTGCAGCTAATGCTGGAAACATTTTGTCACACGGGGAACGAGGGGGGACATCTCTGAAAATGATGTCCTAACTTCGGAAAATTAAATAGCTGGGCGGGTCGTCATGTGAAGTATCCCACACACAATAAGATAGAAAATATGATTCAGTATGGGGATGAGGGAGGTTTTAAAGCAGTGGACTTATTATCATATAGCTTGCATGACCATTTCACTTAATAGCCTTGTGTAAAAGAAAAACATATAAACCAGAATTCACTTTGATTCAGTGTGATTATCAAACCCACTCCCATAAGGCCCCAAATGCCAAATAAAGGTTTACAGGCAGAGGCCAGACATCTGCTGCCCTCTGATTGGTTGAGAAGCCAGCAGCAGTCTCACCTGTTATCCACAGCTCAGTGCATGGTAAACACCCTCAGTCAGAGCTGCAGGGAGAAGGAGCCCATCTGGTCAGCCGCATTAAAAACCAGCTCTTTAACAATGGCTTCCAGGAAAAAGGAGAAGGGTACAACAGGCCATATCAGCCAATAAAAACAGGCTATGCATGACATTTAGCGCCTGATGCGAGGGCTTAGCGGCATACAGGTTACCTACTGTCCGCACCAGCCCCTGGCAATAAAACAAAAGGCAATCTCACAGAGCGGGGGGGACGCTGTGTGTAAAGCTGCCTGTTTCAGCGGTTGATCTCATAACTTGTGTGTAAAGATGCACACAGAGCATAAAGTTAAAAAGCATTTCCAGGGGGCTTTCATATAAACATCACAGGCGTATAATGCCTTTAGACATGCAAACACTGTTATTTTCAACTCTTCATAACCATCCCAAGTGTCTTTGCATCTAAGGAGGATTTCGCTGTGGCAGCTAATGTTCTTTGGTGAACGATTGTTTTGTTTTGTTACGTCTTTTAGAGGGATGTAAATAAGAAAACATGAAGCAGATGAGATGAGAGAGTAGTGTTAATAGATCTAGCTGTCAGAGTAAAAGCACAGTCACCGGAGAGCGTCGAGGTGCTTATTTGACTAAACAGTGCCATCTTGTGTCCGATTGTTGAAGTCAGAAATCCTAGAAGGTGGATAGAAAAGACAAATAGCTGTAATTTTCAGCTGTCCTTGCCTTACACCAGTATATTATTAACTAGTTTATGGATATTGTGCTCTTGTGCAGTAATAATTTCCCTGCTTTTGGACACCGTTCAGCCCTCTCATGCAGCTTCCTGTGGTGCAGTGCTGCAGACCAGAACACATTAGTAACCTTCTTCTAAAAAAAAATGGACTGGAACAAGTTAGAAACAGGGGGAGATCTGGCTTATTAGATATTTGATGGGTCTCTATTTTTGACTCCACCTAGAATATAAAGGATGGAGACAAAGTCTCTAAATGAGATCTCAGGAATACAAAGAGGGATGTGAAGACGGAAAGGTTCGGGGTGGAGTTTGAACAGCAAGCAATGTGCTCTCTACAGCTGCTGGCACTAATGAGGATAATTACCCCAGTAATAACATTAGCCTATCTGAGGGAATGGAGGGGAAGGACAAGTGGTTGTGTTTGTGTGTGTGTGGGTGGGTATGTGAGCGCGTGTGCGTGCACGTGGTGGCTGTATGTGTGGGTGCACGCGCCGCCGTGCGTGTGCCTTTCCTTCTATCTCACTTGCAGTCTCTCCCTCATTCCCTGAATCTCAATATCTCTTTGTTAGCCCACAATAATTGTATTTGGGCCTCATATCCGCCATATCAGATTCGAGTTTGTACAAGGTAATTAGCAGGGGAAGGGAAGCCTCCACACCAGGAGGACAAATGCCCCCATGACATCATTCTGGCTCCACTCAGGAGGGGATGTTTTTTTTTCTCTCCCCCTCTTCCTCCTCCTCACCCTTCTTGTCATTCAGCCATCAAAAAAAGAGCTCTGAATGGAGGCAAACATGTAGTGGCAAGCGAAAGTTCATGACATTGAAAAGCAGGAGGGTTGGGATTAAAAAGATAAAGAAATGAAGAGATGGAGGAGAGGTAAAGGAGAGAAAAGGGGTGGAAAGTGATTTGAGATGAGACGAGGGGCTGTGTTTTCGCCGCAGGCCTGTAATCTCCAATCAGCTTTGACTAACAGACAGCGGGGGAAAGTTCCTCGGCGTTAATGCAGCTTGCCATTCAGAAGGAGCCGGTGTATCCAGCTGGGAGTTGGGAGATGAGGGGAGGATTAACTGGCACTCAGGTGGAGAGAGATGAAGAGAATCAGACGGAGACCCAGCGGATGGTCGCACCTTCTCTCGCTCCATCCATCTTTCTTTTTTCTCTCGAACACACTGTGCTCTCTGTTTTTTGGGTAAGTGCTGAAAGCAGGAAGGAGCAGTAGAGGCTTTACAGTGCCAGTGTCTCACTTTTATTATAATCATACGCATTTAGTCAACTTTACACCACAATTAACAACACTGAGACATTCCTTTTACAATTAGCAGTGAGCTGTGCCTGATGAATGTCATGCCCTTTAATTGAAAATATGTAGGCTGATCCTTTATGGCAGACCTTGTTGCCTGGTCATATAAGACTGATCTAAATTAATCCCAGGTAATCTCCAGATGCCAGCTGTCCGTCACCACTGCCCCCCTCCAGATGATTAAAGTCCTCCTGCTCCTCCTCAGCACGGCCTTTCGTCTCCTCCATCACTGGAGAGCAGAAAATATTTCAAGTAAGAAAATATAAGAGTTTTTGCTGTTTAAATGAGCTGCTTTAGTGCTAGTATGATGCTCAGACACTCACCCTGTTTTAACACTGTGAGCTGTGCAGATGCAGACGTTTCTCCCAAAGCATTGTGGGAGATGCAAGAGTAGACGCCGGCGTTGGAGACGTGGAGGTCCTGTATCTGAAGCCAGGTAGAGACGGTGTAGCGCTGGGGACCGCCTCGAGCCTGAGAAACAGATGGTATAAATCCATTCAAAGGTAGAAAAACTAAATATATAAATGAAATATTGCATTAGACTTTCAGCAGAATTATTGTACAAGAAAGCAGTTTAACTAAATAAATCATGTCCTGTTATGATGAATTACAGGATCTTTCTTTAGTGTCGTTATCAACAGAATTGTGGAATAAATGCTGGAACTGTTTTGTTGTGTGGTAGTTGAACATTAAGCCAAGTGAAAGGTGGCACAAAAACACAATGCTGTGCTAGGTTTTAAAAAGAAAGTCTGAGGCATTTTGTTGGGAAGTGATTGTTGTTTTGCCATTTTCTTGGGTATGTGGGCTATTCTTCTTCAGTTACACAGAGAGCTATCATCCTGTGGATCAGCCATTCTGCAATATACTATGTATCAGAATCCCTTGCACTGTGACACCGTTGCAATCTTTGCCAATATATTGTGATGACATTGTGAGTTGCAATGTGATTCTCATCTCAGTTTTGGAAAATAGAAAAATATCCACCAGCTGGATTCAGGTTTAAAGGGCTACTCCAGTGATTTATTCTGACACTTCAACAAAGCTGGGAGTCTCACAAAAGACACATTATAACAAAATGGTTAAAAGAAGAACAGCAGAGGCAGACATAACCTGACACAGAAGACATTATGCAAATACTTTCACTCCCCCTGATGAAATAACTGAACTTCATGTTAAAAATCCAGCAGGTCTGAAAAGCAAAATCAACGCTTAAGTGCCTAAACCTGCATTCTTTCTAATGACCAGCAGGGGGCGACTCCACTGGCTGCAAAAAAAATATGATTGTAAAGAAGTTGAAAAAATGACCCCGCTTATATATATGCATATAAACCTAATGAGTCATACAACCTTGTGACTGACAAGCTACATTATCAATTAAATTTTCAGTGACGCATGATAACTTCAGCTCTCCTCAAACCTGGACAGAGATGTGAGGATCGTCTCCTGGTAGGAAGTGGTCACTTCCTGTCTTCCTCCAGCTCAGGTTTGGAAGAGGGTAGGCGGAGACCTCACACCCAAACACAATGTCGTTGCCGGTGTAGTTGGACAGGTTTCTGGGGCCTTGAAGGATACGGGGTGCTGTGGCAGAAGAAAAGGAGCACCCCAAGGTTCAGAATTAGGTCCCCTAAAGTTCCCCATCAAGACGACTATTCACATGCGTTAAAATATTGAAAATATAACATTTCCTGAACTGATAATATATGTAAGAGAAGAGTGCAGTAACCAGAGTGGCAGGGTCCTCTTCCGGTGGCCTTGAGGGTTGTGTTTCGGCGGCTGGCGACCTCTCTCATCTGGCAAACATTCGGGTAGGTCCAGCCATCTGAGCCACACACAGGGCCCTTTTCCTGACACACACATGTAGGTTCTGGCGCAGCCCTGCGTCCCTTGTTTGGCACCTTCCTCTGGCAGACCAGGCCCTCTCCGCAGCCGCCGTAGAACTTCTGAGCCCCATCCGGGTCACACTGCTGCCCCTCCACATTAGCACACTGCTCGCAGCATCCACAGTCGTCCTGCAGCAGCCCTGCAGGACAGCTGTCGGGGACCGGGGGGCAGAGGTGCTGGATGCATTCCTTACAGCCTTCGCCCTCCTCCCACAGCCGCAGCCACCCGCGGTGCTGGGGTGGCAAACTGAGGGAAGTGTGGAGCCACACGCTCAGGCATAAACACACATGCAGGTAAAGCTGAGCCATGCTGCCGACCTGCATGCAAAGTCTTCTTGATGTATAAACTCAAAGTTTCAAGCTGAAGCAGAACTTTAAGAGAGATGGCAGTCCAGGTTGCCTGTTGGTCTCAGTCACATGTTGTTCCTCCTCTGAGTTTTAAATGTTTCCTTCTGTCTCCTTTGTCCTCTTCTGAATGGTTGGATTGGTTTTTGCTATTATTACCATGTACCCCTGCAGAAATATTTTACCATTTTGTTTTCCCTCTTGAGATTTCTTCATCAGCTCCGAGTCCTTCCTAACAAAGAGACAGCATTTGCGGTGAATGAAGAGGGCAAACTTCATCTCTAAGGTATCCGACTCCTCTCATCTTTCTTTCCTCCCAATTCTGCTGCCTTTCTTCATGTGCCAGTGTCTCAGGGCAGGCCAGGACTGGCAAACAGGCTTCAGAAATAGCACAGGACATAAAAGAATCCTGCTGAATCAGAACTTCAGACAAACATCATTGAAAAACATCAGCTCTCTATATGAACGTTATGTTCCCTGTGTATTTATAACATGCAGTATTGAGCATAAAGGATCAGAAGTGAATAGAAAATGTAACTTTATTTTAAAACATCTGTATCTGGTATGGTAATGTGAAATTCCTGGGTTTCGGAAACATTTTCTCACTATTTGACTTCACAAATCATCTCATTCAGATTTATAGATTATTTTTTGTCAGAATTAGGAATAAAGGTCTTTTTTTTTTAAGTTCCTAAGAAAACACATGACGGTGTTCTCAAACTACAGAATTGTTTGTGCCCGTGTTCTTAGAACGATTCATCTTATTTCCATTTTCAAGTTGAAAGGCTGTGCCAGCTGAATCCAATAAGCATAAGTAAACGCCCAACCAGTCTCCATAAAAGAGCACGAGACTGCAGGACACATACAGTCACTGCACAGAAATGAAAAACTTGATAGAATTAAGTAAAAAACGGAGGGGATGGAGCTCCGGACTTAACAAAGACTTAAGTAGTTCTGAAGTAAAGGTATTTTAGAAGTCAGTAATAGATTTAAATAACACACGCACACACAAAAAAAAGCAAAAGTGGGGTCCAGGTAGGTCCCCTGATGGGGCCCATACTGAGGTTGAGTTCTTACTGCAGAGGTCCAGGTTCTGGTCTAGACATTGATCAGCTCAGAAAGTGCTCTGCCAGTATAATATGGCATGCTGTGACCATTTCCCTCAATCTTATTTCAATTCCATACATTGAAATATACAGTAAGTTGAATATCAGCATGCACACATTCCAATTTTTGATATCCATGAATTTAAATACTCACTGTATTCAAAACTTACTTTACGAAAAGGACAAAAGTATCAAAAGTAAAAGTACTCATTATGCAGAATGGCCCCACTCAGATTGTTTTATATATTTCTAATATATCATTGGGTTATTCTTATTGATGCATTTATGTAAACAGCATTTTTTTTTACTGTCTACAGGGTATTTTAACTACTTAATGTACTTATATGTGTTTTAATTTATAAACATGCATATTGATTTTAAATGTAATTTTCATGTTAAATCTTGACCTGAAAAGCAACCTAAGCTGGCAGCTAAATGTCGGGGTGTAAACACTACCATATTTGCCCTTTTAATGTAGTGGAGTAGAAGTATAAAGTTACAAATATGGGAATACTTAAGTACAGTACTTGAGTAAATGTACTTAGTTACTATTCCACCACTGTTTGTACAGAACAGAAAGCATACAGACCAAAGCACACAAGAATATTAAGTATGAGTCGCTGTCGTTAGTTTAACTGAACCGCTGTGTGTAAATGTTCTGGATTTAATTTGTTAAGTAACGTGGCACTTTTCCCTCGCTGTGCATGTTTCAGATTGGATGCTGAGCACAATCACCTCCCTGTGTAAATGGTCAGGGGCGTGGCTTCATGAGAGGAGTGTCTTACGTCATGGCATGTGAGACGCTGTCGTACCACGGCGGAGTTTTTAAACACTGTAAAGTCACGGGAAAGCGTAATGTGAATCCGCGGCGAACTTCAAAATAAAATCAAAGAACTGAATAATGCCACCATTATAACAGGTTTATCGGCTGTAGTGGTTATTCTACATGGTGTTATTGTATCTACTGGTTAATTAATACGCCACAGTTCAAGCTGAAGCGCATTCAATGTCGCGTAGGTGAATTTTGCGAACGCGTGTGCTTTTATTTTGAAAGACCACGCACAGGAACTCGGACGCCAATCATTAACTTTTTATTCCGTTCCACGTTTCACAGGAAGTAAAGAAATGACTGAAGCTAAGAGGGGGAACTTCACTTAATGAACTGACAGATAAACCTTAGTTCTGTCTCCACACACACTCTCCCGCTGCTCCTGAACAGATTTATCCGGAGACTTTGCCGGAAACGACAATTTACACCCTTACCGGGACATTTAGTAAGTCTTTTCCTCTGACAACCATTCTGTACTGTGTGGTCTAATTTTGACAGTTTGTCAAGGAAGTTGTTGTGTGTGGACACTTTATTTTACACTTTATCTTTAATTGTTTAGTCTTGAGCAGAACTGGCCAAGATGCAGTGGGTACACTAGGATTTACTGCAATTAAAAAACACCTTTTAAGTTGTTTTTGAGAGCCTATAGATGCATAGAAACCATTATGAATCAGTTTGATTTTATTGTGTAGTCTCAAACACTTAAGAACAGAACAAAACAATGTATTGGGGGAAAGTAGAAAAGTGTCAAAGCTTTAACCTGGATGGCTTGTACATCAGTGTATGCACTTCATTCCCTGTGTTGGAATGGAATTTAATCATAAATCTTTTACTACTCAGTGCACAATGAAGTTGCAGCTCATTTAGAGTCACATAAAAAGAGTGTGCTCTCTCAGAAGATAAGAATAGCCTTCAACAATGAAAATCAGACGTTACTGACGTGTTATTTATCAGGCTCTGTAATTGTTTTATGTGGTTGAACAGGTTCAGGCCTGAAGTGGTTTACGTGCGACATTGTGGGTGGGTCACATATCTGTCAAGTGGGCCTTACAAACCTCTCAGGTGTGCTCACATGGGCTCTGACTAAAGGATATCCTGTTTCTCCAGTGCAGGTCGAATCAGGAACATACACTGGGATAATCACTACAGGGTTTTGAATACAAGGTTAATTGTTTGATCCAGATCAGACACAGCTGATTCAAATGAGCAGCTTGTTATCAAGCAGCTGTGGACAAGGACAGGTGGAACTTCAGGAGAGGTTTGGGGACTAGATTGTGTGTTGTGTTTGACAGGTGAGAGGATGGCAGAGAAGGTGCTGGTCACAGGTGGAGGAGGCTACATTGGGAGTCACTGTGTGGTGGAGCTCATTGAAGCAGGGTACCAGCCAGTGGTGGTGGATAACTTCAGTAACGCTGTGAGAGGTAAGCTCCGTCACTGGGAACACCAGCTGATGAATTACTCTGTACGTCATCATAAACTTGGCAGTTGCAAGTGTGTTTGTTTAGTGCAGTGATCCTCATGTCTGATGTTATATTGTGTGTGTGTGTGTGTGTGTGTGCATCCTGTTGGGGATGGAGGAGAAGGGGACGTGCCAGAGAGCATACGGAGGATAGAAAAGCTTCTGGATACCAGCATTGAGTTTCATGAACTCGATCTTTTGGACAAACCTGGCTTGGAAAAACTCTTTAAAAAGGTCAGAAAACAATTAATCAATTAATTTTTCAAATGCTTGGTAGATTGACAGAATATTTATCTGCAACTATTTTATGTATAAACTTAAATAGCTTCAGGACGGTTGGATAATACAAGTACTTTTTATATGTCGTCTGTGGCTCTGGGAAAAGAAAGTGGTATTTTTCACTATATTCTGACATTATATAGACAAACTGATTAATCATTAGGGTTGTACCAATCCCACTTTTTAAAGTCCTAATACAGAAACCAATACCTGGACCACTGGTACTGATCCAGTAAATGTAACAAACATATACTTGGGGATACATTTACTGAACTGACATTTCTTGTTAAAATAAGAAATAATGCATCAGCAACTTAAAAAGAATTGAAAAAATCGTAAAAATGAACAGGAATTACAATTCAAGTGTAAACCTTAGAAATCCAGGAAAATATGATGAAAATGTGATTAAATTAGATCAGCCACATTGTTGCTGATAACTGACCCAGCGGTCTGGGTCAATATCATCCTGATATTAATGCATCCCTGTTTATAATATTCGGCAAATTGGTTGAAATAAAGTAATTATTAATTCCAGACCAAAATCAAAATATTCTAATTAAAAAAAAAAGTTTTGATCTAATAAATCAGCTCAAATGATTAGTTATTGAATAAAACCATAAAAGTGGACTGACACCCGTCTTGGGCCAACTGATATAAACACCAGTCATTTTTGGGCCAATAGTATAATTCTATGCTATTGCATTACTTTTGTGTCTTTATTTTGCAATCAAACATTAGGTTTGAGTGCAAAACGTTCCACTCTGCAATAAAAACTATATAGATTTATGATTAAGAATGTAATATGTCAGATTATAAAAATGTTAGCTTAAAGTAAAGCTTTTGATCAGCAATAATGCATTTTTAATCACCCGTTTTATTTACTTGCAATAAACATTTTTTGATACTGAGTGGATCATTTTGCTATCAAACCTATTCTGTTTGATTGCATAAGAAAGACACAACAGTAACTTCATTCCTGTTAGCTTTTATGGACTGTTAATAAACCCGAGAATGTCCCTGCTGGCCACCATACGTTCTCAGATGGCAGAGTAAATATGTAGTGTGACCTGCTGCTGTTACACTGTATGTGTCTCTCTGTGTTGCAGCATTCTTTCAGTTCTGTGATGCACTTTGCTGGTCTGAAGGCTGTCGGGGAGTCAGTGGAGCAGCCGCTGCGTTACTACAGAGTCAACCTCACCGCCTCGCTCAACCTGCTCGAGGTCAGTTTGACCTTTCGTCATCCGATCCTCTGTCCTCCATTAAAATCTGCACTTCACTCTTCATTTCCGAGCTGATCTTTATTTGCACTTAATCTCTGTTCGCTGTGTGCATGACAGCGTGTGTTCATTTGATTCTAACCCTGCACCCTTCATAACTTTTAACGTGTGTCCGCACAACTCTGCGTTCACGCTCGCTCCCCAGAGGTGTGTGTGTGCTTTAGACTGCTGACTGTATGCGTGTGCCGTGTTTGTTTGCATCTGCATGTGTCCCAGGTGATGCAGGCTCACAGGGTGCACAATCTGGTGTTCAGCAGCTCAGCCACGGTGTACGGAGACCCTCAGCACCTTCCCATCGACGAGCAGCACCCCGTGGGCGGCTGCACCAACCCCTACGGCCAGACCAAGTTCTTCATTGAAGAGATGATCAAGGACCATTGTAAAGCAGAGAAGGTAGTGATCAGGAAGCAAAAAGGCTGTATGCACACACACACACACACACACACACACACACACACACGATTTCTCATAATTGCCTCTGTGTCAGCAGGACTGGAATGCAGTGCTGCTGCGTTATTTCAACCCCATTGGAGCTCACGCCTCTGGCCTGATTGGAGAGGATCCTCAGGGTATCCCCAACAACCTGCTGCCATATGTTGCACAGGTACATGAACCCTCTGCCAAAAACTTGGCTGCATCAGATCAGAGCATGCAGCATGTGTGTTGTTGTATGATTTAACATAGTTTGCATTGCTTAATTTATCCCTCTCATAGGTCGCCGTTGGGAGAAGAAAGTGCCTCAGTGTGTTTGGGAATGACTATGACACACTTGATGGGACAGGTAACAGAGATGACCTTTAAGATTTTATTTTTTTAAATTGTATTTTGTTCCCAGAGCTAAAGTTTTTCTTTCTTGTGGTAGGTGTGCGAGATTATATCCATGTCGTGGATCTGGCAAAAGGACACATAGCGGCTCTGAAGAAGCTGAAGGATGACTGTGGCTGCAAGGTACATTTAGGAAAAGAATAAATGCAAAAACAAAAACTTTCTGTTAATTTCTGGTTAATTGTGCATTCGTGTGAATGCTAAATTGAGGTATTTATGGGAGTGCTGGCATGTGTGCATTATTGTGTCTGTAGGTTTACAACCTGGGAACAGGGACGGGCTACTCTGTGCTCCAGATGGTGAAAGCGATGGAGAAGGCATCAGGGAAAGAGGTGAGTGACCGAAGAGCTGGTAATCACATTACATCGTGTTATCATGTGAGGTGAAAGATGGCAAAGCTGATATTGACATGTGAAGGTGCCTCTGATTTACTGAAATTCACACTTTTTAGGGTTAACGACCCTCTTTTTCTTAATTGAATTAAACTTTTCTGCATCCTCTCCATAGATCCCATACAAAATCGCCCCACGTCGGGGAGGAGACATCGCATCCTGCTATGCTGACCCTCGTCTAGCCGAGAAGGAGCTGGGCTGGAAGGCTGAATTCGATCTGGAAAGAATGTGTAAGGACAGACACTCAGACCAAATCTGTAATAGCTGTTTTTTGTGTGTGTGTGTGAATTATAACCTGTTGTAATTTCCTGCACCTGTGTAGGTGAGGATCTGTGGCGCTGGCAGTCCAACAACCCCACCGGATTTTGCAACGGCACAGCGTCTTGATGCAACTCCCGCCTTTTGTTTTCCATAAATCTTCTTCTAAATCACCGGGCCAAAGCAAAACCATCAACTTCCTCATTTTTGCATAAATAAACACATGATTAAGCTGAATGCTTTGTTTTGTCATGTTTGATTTTCTACTTGTTAAATCTCAACCTTTATCTTATTCACTGTTTACATCAGAAAAAAAAAATGTGGAAATGTGTTTCAGATTTCTCTGTGTCAGATTAACGATGGATATTTTCTCTATGAATGTATTAATCTGTGGACCACAACAATGAAAGAATAAATTAACTTTTTGCTTACTGAGAAAATTGAAGCTTTTATTTCTACCTTATTATAAAAGTGGGCTGTTTCAAATGAGTGTAAAATGAGTTGATATTGAGGAGACTGACTGCTACAATGCTGACTATATTATTTGATGGAATTAAAATGATTCAGTGACACAAAACTATAAAAATGTTCCAGTGAAATTCACACCTGTAAATATGCTTAGAAACATCCTAGTGATGCCAAGTCAGATCTAGCAGTATAAACTGGTCAGTGGAGGGTTTCAGTCACGCGTGGGCTTTAAATCCCCACAAAATTATTATAAAAAATATTGCACAATTTTATATGGCTGCTATATTTGCTGATCAATATTAATATTCTGCCCATACACCATATTTAAACGGGGCACTAGGGCTTTAAATGGCTCCTTGAACCCTCGGGCACCCAGTTAATAAACACCCACGTCAGCACTGTGCTCCAGTCGCTCTAACCGGGTTTCGGTCTTTAGGGCTGAGCAGGAAGTGCCTGACTGTGGACCCTGGACGCGAAAAAAAAGAGCACAGAAAAAAAAAAAGGCAAACGAAATTAAAAATGGAAATGGTGGCTGACTTGGGGGCAAGTAGACTCTACCGGGCGCCGGGTGAATCAAGTCACCAGTGAGTATCGATGGATTTTGTCAGGGATATCACGGCGTGGGGCGTAAGCGGGTCCTGCCGACACCTCACGCCTGGGAAAGAGTCGCTGGGTTTGGGCAGCAGGCAAATCCTCCCCGCTGCTCGCTGCGCTCCGGACCTCCGGCGAGAAGTGGGGGTGGTCTTGAGGATGAAGACGGGCGTTTTTAGCGCGTCTTATCCTCAATATGATATACTGTGTGAATATATTTATTTTTTTTAGCTCGCAGCATGTCCAATTCCTGGAGGGTTGTGTCTTATTTTTCTATTGTGTGCTGGCTGGAGCCTGAAGTGGGCGTCGCTCCAGGACAGACTGGGCTGCTCTGGTGCGCCGCTGCCCGCTTTCCTCTCGCAGGACTGCAGCACTCTCATGTCGTTTTGTAGGTCGACTGATGCCTGAATTAAGGGAGAATAGCCTGGTAAAGATAGTACACTTGGTTTCGTGTGACATGAGGAGCATATAGAGTCTTGCTGGCGGGCGTTGCACCGTGGGTTATCGGGCGCTGTGCAGCCTGTCAGCAAGCATCGCATAATTAAAAAATAAATGCGTGTAATTCATTCTGGATGAGCGTGGCTAAATAGGTTACTATAGAAAATGAACAATACTGCAAATGAGGTTGCGGCATTTTTTTCTCCCCCTTTGGATGACACGTGCGGTTACAGTGCTTTATTTTATCTCTCCGTGATGTGTTTGTTACATCGGAGATTTCATGCGCGCTTTCACTTCCCTCAGGGATGATTACAGGGTTTTGCCACCCGATGCTCTCTGACTGGAGTCGGGTGTAGCCCATTAGAAGAAGATTTTGATTGAAGGCTCGCCCAGCCAATCACAGCGCAGAGTGAAGTCCTGTGGGCGGAAGGTCTGCGGAGCTGGAGATGGTCCAGTGCAGAAACAAAGACAGGGGGGAATTGACAGCTACATCAATGGGGTGTCAGTGGTGTGTGTTTGTTGTGACCTGCTGCTAATATTTGAAGTCTGTAGCATACATATTTACCAAGGTAAGCTGGTAATAAGGCCAAATATTACACCCAAGGAGTGCATTTGTCCCTCATTAATATATAGGAGCCATATAATGTATGCATATATAGAGTCTGAGTTTGTTAATTGAGGACCATGAAGTTGTAAGTGTGTCTATTTCAGTAATAAGTGTCCACAAGGCTTCCATGATCTGTTATTTTCTTGCAGAACAAGTCAGTGTGTGCCGCATGCACAACCAGTGTGAGTGCTATCATCATGTTGTCTCCTGCAGGCAGCCTCAGAGGTGGTTCAACACCGCTGACATCACAGTGGCTCACCAAAGCAGCCTGCTGAAGCAGCTCAACCAGCAGCGCCGCCAGGAGCTTTTCTGTGACTGCAGCGTGCTGGTGGAGGGGCAGCTCTTCAGGGCCCACCGCAACGTCCTGTTCGCCAGCAGCGGCTACTTCCGCATGCTGCTGTCCCAGGGGCCCGACGGGCTGTCTGACTCTGTCAACGCCACCTTTGACGTCTTCAGCCCCGAGACGTTCACCGTCATCCTGGATTTCATCTACTCCGGCCAGCTGGACCTCTCGAGTCACAACGTGATCGAGGTGATGTCTGCAGCCAGCTACTTGCAGATGAACAATGTCATCAACTACTGCAAGAACTTCATCAAATCCTCCTTGGACATCAGTGTGAAGGATGAAGACAGTGACCGTGGCCTCAGCTTGTCTGAGACCTGCAGTTTCACCAGTGGAGTAGGTGAAGAGACATCGGAGCAGCAGCAGCAAGGCCCAAGCTCTGTCAGCCCACCACCGGCACTCTGGACCAGGGACAACTCCAGATCCCAGTGTAGCTTTATGGGGAAAGACCCAGACCACGAGTCATCCACTTCAGCCCTGAAGACTAACCCAAGCAGCCCTGCTGAGGATGTCACTGCAGAGGCAGAGGACCTGCATGACCCTCAGGACCCTCTGTACACGTTGCCGGGATCAGAACGCCGGCGAGGTAAAGGGGGGACCAAGAGGCGAGCACCCAACACTCGCTCGAACCAGCACGAAGACTTAGACATCCAGGAGGCGCGGACACAAAAGGCTGAAAAGGCCGAGGAGCTTTATGCCACGCTGCCACCTATTGTGGGTGTTATTGGACATTTTAATAAAGGTGAGTTCCAGACAAAGACAGTAGTTCTCTAGAGAAGTGAGAAAAGAAATAACGGCATCAGCAGACTGTCACGAAAGAAGACAGTTCTTTAGGTTCCCAGGGAATAAACAGAAAAGCTCTGAACACTTTCTCTTCCTCTTTGCAGACTCCAACCCCATTATGCGCTTCAAATGTCCCTTTTGCACACACACGGTGAAGAGGAAGGCGGATCTAAAGCGCCACTTGCGCTGCCACACTGGAGAGAGGCCGTACCCCTGTCAGGCCTGCAATAAACGCTTTACACGCCTGGAGCATCTTCGTAGCCATTTTGAGACGGTAGGTTTATTTACAACCAGGAGGTGAAAGCCATCCATTACTGGTTCAATACAGGGGTGGATTGTGAGACTGGCCTCCTGGGCTCCACCTTTCAAACTACACTGGACCGAGACACACAGACTTACACACAGACTTTATAGCTGCTGAGTCTGTTTTGTTGTTGTTTTGTGTCTCTCAGACGACATTTAGTGTCACTTTGTAATTGGTTTGGTGTTATCTTTAGTTTGTGGTTATTGTGTCCAGTTTTGTAGTTGTTTTATGTCTCTTTGTAGTTGTTTTGTGTCTCTTTGTACTCTTTGTTGTTGCTTTCATTCTCTTTGTCGCCATTTCGTGTCTCTTTGCAATTGTTTTGCATCTCTTTGTAGTTGTTTTATGTGTCTTTGTGGTAATTTTGAATCTTTTTGTTGTTGCTTTCATTCTCTTTGTAGCCATATTATGTCTCTTTGCAGCTGTTTCATCTCTTTGTAGTTGTCTTGTGTCTCTGTAGTTTGTTGCCTCTATGTTTGTTTTTCTTTGTAGTCAATTGGGGTCTTTTTGCTCATTTCTTAGAGTAATTTTTAACCTCTTTGTCTCTTTGCAGTTGCTTTGCATCTCCTTTTTCGTCATCATTTTGTGTCTTTTTGTTGTTTTGCTAATTTATTTAGTCCCTTTGAGCATCTTTATGTCACTATGTAGTTATTTTGTGTGTGTGTGTGTGTGTGTGTAGTTGTAGTGGTAGTGTGTGTCTCTTTGTAGCCATTTTGTCTGTCTTTGTTATAGTTTTTCCCTTTTTATAGTTGTTTTGAGCCTCTCTGTATCTTTGCAGCTGTGTTGCATGTCCTTGTAGTTGTTTCGGTCCCTGTGTGTTTCTTTGCGGTCATTTTGAGTCTCTTTCAGCTGATATGTTGCTCTTTGAGTGGCATTTTATAGGTGAAGGCCAGGATACTTTGAGCCCCTGGCCCTTTGCCATGTGGGCCCTTTCAGTAATCAATGCATGGTGTAACAGCTTCAGAAACATTCAAATAGTGATAAGCTTACATCCCAGGCTGTGCTACAAAGTTGGACAGTTTTTACAACCACCTACTCTTACTCATACTGCTACAGAAACCCACAGTAACACATTTTTGATGTAACATTTTTTTGTTTCCTGTTTCTCCACAGATCCATCAGGCCAGGAAGCTGGTGTGCAGGAAATGTAAGTGTCAGGTGACGGAGGAGACTGGGCATGTGGTGTGTGAGGGCACACGGCGCTACCGCATGTGCACTGCATGCATCCAGGAAGTTGATTGTGATGACATCCCCATGGACAGCCTGGATGGTGCCAGTGAGGAGCCGGCCCTGCTGTTGGGGGTGGACGGGGAGGAGGAGGGGGACAGCAAGAGAAGCTGGATGGTTACCGATGACGACGACCTGGCTGAAGACTCGAGGGCCGATCTCATCATCCAACAAGTGGACGACAGTGACGAGGAGCTGCAGTGAAATTGAACCAAAGTGTGTGCGTGTGTGTGTGTGTGAATGAAGGAGCATGCACAAATAATGACTGTGTATGTGTGTGATGAAGCCATGCAAGAGAATTTATGCATAAAACATGCGATCCACTAATGTAAATACACACATTTATGATATATATTAGTTATCTATTAGTTAAATGCAGCTGGTGAATCTTTGCTTTGAATGAGATGTTGACCTCTGTGATGAAATCGAATGCTTTTTGTTGAGCTTCATAAAGATATGCAGTATCCAAAGCATGCATATTCAGTGTTTCCTTTGCTTCAATTATAGTTAAATGATAACGCTTTCGAATATATTATTTTTCATATGCATGGAGAACACTGTCGCTACTTCTGGGACTCTGCTTTGATAAAAGCTGGCTTTGTGCAAAACTAAGTGATAAGGACAGAAAAATGACTCGACTCCCTGAAGGGAAAGTCAAGAGCAGACTTTTTTTTCACACAGTTACAGTTTGTTTATGATTATGTTTGATTATGATATGCACTATGGTATGAAAGCAATTATAATTTATTGTTTTTTTTTTACTTTTTGACACATTAAAAATATTTTTATACATTCCTGTGTTTGTGTCTTTTTTTTGTGGTGGGGCCTTTTGCATGACTGAGTTTAGTTCAACTACAAACTACAACCCCCAACGAACATGTAGTTAAAGTAACAACGGGACATGAATATTTCAATAAAATCAGATAAAATCAATCAAATTAATGGCAGAACTGTTTTGGATCCCATTAGATTAAAAAGTGTACCTTATAAGTGACACCTTGGCAATCCCAGAGCCAACTGATGGGAAGGGGGAAATTTAGCACCAAAGTTAGGCTATTTAAGCGAGGACATGGTAATTTTCAAAGCAGGCTCTGACCTTTTTAAAACCAAATCAGCCTGGATCTATGTTGTTTTAAAGATGACCCCATTTGTATCCATTCTCAAGTAAAAAAAAAGGATTTAAAAATGTGTAAAACTAATGATACAACCCAAAAACTGGGATATAGTTGTTATCTCCTCTTAAAATGCACTTCCTCATCCTCCAACTCTCAATACAAGGGGGCAGAATGATAGAGGGTTAATAATAGCAGGAGTAAAATTATGGAAAAACAGTGACAGTACTAGGACATTAAAGAGTGTTAAAGTATTATTGAAGGTATAATTGAATACAAGTGGAAATGCGTAAAAATGCCTCTTTTATTCTATTTTATTTTTTAAACTATGATTAATTCAACTTTATATCTAAAATAAACATTTTCCAATACATTTTGTTCACTTCATCTTCCCGGCACATAGATGGCGCCCTTGCGGTGCTTTTATCATCCGCGAGGTCACCGTGCCACTTCTCGCTCAAGCCAGATGCAGCATATATGCAGTTGGCCAGCAGGGTTCGCCCATTAGATTCCCGCTTCCGGCGTGACCCGGATGCACAACACCAGCTGGAACCGAACAAACATGCTAACTCCGTGAGCCAGGCTGCTACTTTAACGTTTATTCTTCACGGTTTCTGTCCGTTTATAGCAGCGGGGTGTCTCACCGGCGGCAGGACGGGACGGTAGCTGCGCGGCTAACGCACCGAGTGACGACATGAGGACGGTTTACGCGCGTTCACGCTGAAGTTTGTGACCGTTAGCAGCGTCGCTTCAACCGC
>CAFUXE010000050.1:1276092-1296337 GCA_903364295.1 Serranus cabrilla | reverse complement strand
TTTTAACATGGTGTTTTTATGTCATTTCTGGATAGATTAGGCTCTAATATGTATCAACACACTGGAAATGGGACATTTTTAGGCGTTTTACGGAACTTTAAAGTTTGACCACTTTTGACAAAACACGTCATAATATGGTGTTTTTCTGTCATTTTTAAAAAACTTTCACCCTGACATGCATCAACAGACTCTAATAAAGCTATCCTGCGAATTTGGTGCATTTGAAAACATTTTATGTTTTGGCCCAAAAAAAACGACATGCTACATTTTTACCATCTAAAAAATGTATTCTAAATTTTTTGACGAAAATCGACTCACTATAGTATGACTTTTTTCAATTTTTGGACTTGTCATAATGTTGTGTCTTTCTATAATTTCTGACCATATTATGCTCTAATATGCCATAAAAGTCACGTCATGAAATTTTTATTATTAGAGTAAATGTATGAAATGACTGTAAACAGATTTAAAGCCCATCATCATCACTGGCTGAGAAGAACGCCGTGCCCTCACCTGATCCTCTCAGAGTCCGAGGGGTGTGGCATGTGTGTCCATGCGGATTCCTGCATGGCCTGCTGGTAAAGCTGGTCTTTGGGAAGAGGGGTAGGGCCTAGTGGACAGACCCCGAGCGAGGGGGGGATGCTGACTTCTGACACGGACGGCTGAGGGGCGGCGGGTGTGCCAGGTGCTGCAGATGAACCAGAAAAGATATCTGCAGGACAAAGAAAGTAAAGGATTCAGCAGAAGACACTAATACTGGGCTGGAATTATCTTATTTTTGTATTGATTATATACTGTAAATTTGCATATATAACATAAATGCAACAAGGATTTCCCCTAATTTCACTGTTTTTCTATTTTGTTCATATTTATTAAGAATCTCAAACTATACTCGAACAAAAGTAGCAAAACTTCAAGAACAATGTCAGTTTTTTTCTAATCATAATTTTATTTTACTGAAGCATGTTATCCCTCTTTAAGATAACACTGTCTTAATTACACCCAACCTTGTCTAGTAAAATGAAAGAAAAAAGGGACAAGAATTATTTCTGTCCACTGTTATCAGTTTTTATCTCCAAATTAATGTAGGCCTCAGCAGATATACTGCTGCCTAACATTATCTTATAACTAAATAATTACTAAAGTACAAGTGCTATCATAGATCACGTATGTTATGTAACTCACTAGACTGTGTTCCGTTTGTTTTTTACCAATATCTTTCTACTATAACCCTTGATTTCTCTTTTTTTAGTTTTAACCTGAATACACAAATTAAAACAAGTGCAAGAGCTAACTTAGTCAAATGACAAACAAAGTTAATGTCCAGATTATATAATAACAATAAAAACTTCAAGAAACCCAAGTACACTTTGCATGAGACATAACTGCAAAAGTGAAAGCATAGCTGTATAGAGGCATATAACATTTGGCAATTAGTGCCATATCATGACAATCATATTAACATTGTTGAGAAGGTGGCTAATGTATGCCCACCTGAATATTATGAAATATCATTTACAGACTGATGTTAGTCTAACTAATGTGCATTTCCATGTAATGACCAAATTATTTCCATATGAAATGTCATTGTAAGCCGTCTTCTCTTCAGTAATTAGTACAAGGGACAGAAGGTTTAATGCTTTAAAGTGTCAGCTTATTATTCCTCACTAAATCACTGGAGAGAAAAAATGTCTGACCGTTCCGACCTCTGTCTGTTAGGTGCAGGTTGGGAATCTCCCCGTCCAGACCTGATCCCAGTGCTGCTCTTTCAGCCATCGCCTTCAGAGAACTGAGAGGCTCAGGGGCCTGAGGTGGGAACGAGACAGAGACAACATGAGAACAGGGCTGCTGGTCCTGCGAAATTAAGTTGGGAGAAGGGAGAAGAAAACAATTATGAGCGTTGAAGGGCTATGAATGGGAGCATTTGGGACAAAATAAGACTGCAGAGAATAACTTGTACAGCTGCTACACTGACCCACAACAGTTCATGATGCACCCACAGCCAGTAACCGTTATTAAAAATTACAGAATATTGATCAACTAAGTAAATATAATATATTTTTTTCTGGTATAGCTAACATGCTAACACATGCCATCATCATTCCACTGTGTTCAACTGCTGAGTCTGTCTACATCCTTCCTCATTTTTGTATTTTCCCCTTGTTTAAATTGTAAATGCTTTTATGTTTCTTCTGGTTTGTATAGCTTGTTTACTATTTATTGTAATTTTGTTGATCTTTCCATTGTAGGACTAATAAAGGAATATCTTATCTTATCTTATAACTGATACATCGTGCCTTCCTCATCGTGTTAAGTGAAAAGAATAAGAACTGGTCATATGCTTCAGTGAGTCCAAA
Source organism: Serranus cabrilla (assembly GCA_903364295.1). Classification (NCBI taxonomy): domain Eukaryota; kingdom Metazoa; phylum Chordata; class Actinopteri; order Perciformes; family Serranidae; genus Serranus; species Serranus cabrilla. Next base: position 1,293,980 of record CAFUXE010000050.1, on the reverse strand, counting down.
TATATCTCGGCATAATCTGATTTCTGTCTGAATGCACCACTGGGTAAGTGTGGGCTTCTGTGTTTGGCATAAATGTGGACCAGTACAGCAGTTCGTGGGCAGCCAGGGATGATTTTAATAATGCTATTTACAGCTGAGCAATTTGCCAAACAAAGGTAGGGCATAAAAAAACGACCAATGCCAACAAAGTAATTTGGTTATTTGGAAATAATCCAGCAGCATAGATCATTATCAATGCTTAAGCATCCATGTGAAGTACAGTAGTGAATGCTGGATGTTGTAATATTCACTCAGCAAACAATGATGAGGAAACTCTTTTTGCAATGAAGACAGAAACTCTGGCTGTATCTGATGATTCAAAGCTTCGAAGTTTCATTCATAACATTAAAATTCTAAATCAACGTTTAAATGCACTGCAGGTTTTCTGCACAGTTTCCTGATCCAGTTTGGAGTCTGGGTTTGCACTGGTTACAGCTGCTAACTGAAGGCTCCTAGTAATTATTGTCTCATTTCTAGTCTGAAAACACAAAGAGAGAGAGACTGCTGGACAAGATGGGGCTAAGAGCTCTACAATGAAATAAGATTTAACCAAGTATAAATGGCATGCGGTACAGCCCTACAAATTAATTAGTGTATAAAGCTTTTTATCCCACAGTCTGACATCTGTTTGTCCGCTCTGCCAGATCTCTCCGTGCAGTCAGCTAAAGAGGCTGCACACACACCTGTCTGTAATCCCCCTGGTTCAACTCTCAAACTCTGGCTACTCCATGTGTCTCTGACAAAATACTGTGGCTCTCCTTAGTTATTGTGGCCCCTCACCTTGAGGGCCTCAGAGGCCTGTGTGTAGGAGTGGGGCCCGTTGAGAAGACTCCCTCCTCCAGGTGTGCTGTCTGAGAACGAAGGGGACGGAGAGCTGGGAGGCAGAGTGATGGAGCTGATTAAACTGGGACCATTGTCCATCCTGCAGCAAGTAGAGTGGGAGTAAGACAGAGACATGTTAATGACTATCATGTACAGCAGGGAAACTCAGCTTAGCCTGCTAACTATCTTTTAATTCATGGTAAGAATAACTTGGTTCACACTCTGATTTCTTCTTGCACAGAAGGATGGGTTATGGGCCTTTTAATGTTAATTCATTTCATCTGAAAAATACTGTTAATGTTTTTTTTTATTATTGACCTCCTGTCATTTAGAAAAAGTGGCTCCTGGGCATAGCAAGTCAAAGTATCCCTGATGTTAAGAATTTGAAGTGATGAAGTGACCAAGAAATGACTCACGGCTGACTGGTTGAAGAACTGAGAGATGAGGGTTGGCTGCTTTGTGACTGGCTCGGTGTGCTCAGAGCTGATTCTGTGGAGCTCTCTGCCACTACAGCACTGTAACCTGAGGGCAGGGGAGGGAAAAGTCAGAGGAAACCCTTTAGAAACAGAAGACAATGTTGATTTAAAGGTATGGTAAGTCCTAATCAAGCCAAGCACCATAAGTTAACATACTTGTGCTTCCGTTTTGCTTCAGTCCACTGGGTGGTCTTGCAGGAGCAGCATTTACCCCAACTCCTCCAACCACGCCAACACTCCCTCCATTGCCTCCCATCATGCCAACTACTCCTGGAGTAGAGCTGACAGAACTTGGGGGCAATTGAGAGGCACCCGGGGCTACATTTTGCCCAGGAACCAGACCCAGAATACTCCCGCTCAAAGAAGTGTGGGCCGGGCTGGAACCTAGCAGACCGAGCCCTATCCCCGCCCCGTTGGTGGTGACTCCACTGGAGCCAGAGGTGGGGATGGAAGTGCTGCTCTCTACTGAAATGCTGGACTGGGTGGTGCTGCTCAAACCCAAGCCTCCTGATGCTGCTGCCTGAGCGTAAGGGGCAGGTGTGGAGCCTGAAATGAGCCCTGCCATTGTGTTTAAAGGAGAGGGGTGGCCACCCAGGCCCAAGCCAGACAACTGGTTGGCACTGCTGGTCCCCGTCATTCCAATTTTGCTCAATCCCAGCCCCAGCCCGAGTCCCAAACTGGATGCCGGGGTGGGCACAGATGTGAGCTGAGACTGCGAGTTGGGAGCTGATGAACTGGGTGTGCTGGGCGTGGGAAGAGAGGGAGCAGTTGGAGCTGGGAGTAGAGGGTTGCTGGGTGGGCTGGGGGTGTTGTTTGAGGGGGCAGAGGGTTTTGTCTGAGGTGGCTGCTGCTGCTGCTGCTGTTGCTGCGGTTGGATTGGTGGCTGAGGTTGTTGCTGCTGTTGTGCAGGTTGATGCTGATGTTGCTGCACCGCGCTGCTGAAGCTCCCTATAAGACTGCTGCTTGTGGGAACCGCGGGAATGCCTCCGACAACACTTGCCATGGACACGAGGGAAGAGGATGAGGAGGACCCAGAGGTGGTGGAGGAAGAGAAGGAAGATAGCAAGGATGGGGTGCCGTTCTTCACAGGTGACTGAAAATGAAAAAGTGCCAGAAAAAAAGCATTTCAGACAAAACTGTTCAGAGGGCAACTACAGATGTACAAAGTGTATGAAGAGCAATGTTTACTGTGAACTATTGACACCCATATATGCAGATGAAGGTACAAACTAAATCACATGTCTCCAACCATGGTCCCACAGAGAAAAGGCTTGCTCCTTTTCAGTTTGCGAGCACCCTTCAGGCTCTGTGCCTCTCCAGGACCAAGGGTGAAGAGCGCTGCACTAAACTGTTTATCTACTGGCACAGTACAGATGAGATCCTCTCACCTGACTAACTTCACTGTCTGTCGATCGTCCCCTTTTCTTATCGTCCTCTGAGTTCTCCTGTAGGAGGAGATACCTTGATATGACAATCCACTTTTGCAATGCTGATTCAGAATACTGGTCAGTGGATTACAACACAATGAGGCTTAAACAAGTGTTAACAAATACAAAGAGAAATATGTGCAAAATTGTGTCAGAATGTACTCTTATTTTTACCCTTACTCTCTTTAACACACTGACCCAAGTTTTAACAACACAAAAACAAGAACTTACAGCAGTGCAAGTGGCCGGGGATGGAGGAATGGGTGAAGAGGAGGTTGTGGAAGTGGGAGTGCTGCTGGAGTGGAGATACATCTCATCCTCCACATTGCCCTGACCTGACGGAGAAGTTGCAACTAATGCTGCAGCTGCAAGAGAAAGACAGGACAGAGACGAGCGTCAGATGTTGTCATTATAACCCCACTGATGTCTGAATAAAAGCATCATCCTGACACTTCATATAGCATATTACAGCCTAATGGCTAAACTCCACATCGCTCTACTCACGGATGTCTTCCAGGTCTAAGTCGTCATACAAGAACTCGTTCTCCTCAAAGTCCGGGTCTTGGGAGGAATCAATGTAGTATTCAACGTCATCCTTAATCTTCTGGATTGAATCAACTGGTACTGAATCATTGTCCAGCATTCGTAAAATGGTCTCCAACATGCGAATGTGAAATCGATGCCTCTCAATCAACCGCTTGAGCTCATCGATCCGGTCTTGCTTCTACATGACAGGCAGAAGACAAGCATGTGATTTAACACAAACATTTAGCCAAACTTTTACCAGTCTTCATTGCACTACTCTACATGGAAGCCTGTATCTGTCAGTAAAAGGAGAAAAAAACAAGATGATAAAAAACAAAACAATCCTGTAAGTCAGTAGAATGAGAAACACATATCTGAATTTCTTACAGGATCTTTTTTTTCATGACATGGCTGACAATTGGCTTCCATAACACTACAATGTATAATCACAGGAATTATATAATTTTTTCTGAGCTTGCATAAATAAACATCTTTGAAAAGAATAAGATTGAGGACTTACATCTTTATCGCCCTTCTTCTTTCTCGTCTGAACCGAAAGAGATTCCACTTCACTTTCAAACTGATCCACCTGCATATTTAGAGTGTCTATCGTATTCTGTGTGTGAGGAAGAGTTAAAAAAGAAAAGAAAAGAAAATTAATGGTTTCAATCACAGTTTCTTCCTAAAACACATTTTTTATCAAATAACCTCGTATTTATTTTTCTAAACTTTATGCAGAAAAATTCAGGCAAGCAAAAAGTACCACAGTTCCAGATAATAGTGGATGTCTTACTGTTAGCCACTGTCCCGTTTCTTCTTTTTCCCTCTGAGCTGGATCCACTTTCTGAGCGAGCCCCAAGCCTTCTTTAGAGTAGGCTTTTGTTTTTGTTTCCCGTTCCACCACCTTGAACCGCTCCATTTGCTAAGGAAAGAAAAATCACATAAGCTTTGATTAGTTAACTGTTATGATGAGTTGATGTCAAAATGCTACACTTTACAGAAACATTAACAAACCAAAAATAGGAAATGATGAGGAGCCTTACTGTCTCTATAAGTTTGCGGTTCTCGACTAGCTGCCTTTTGTCTTTGATCTCGTTTGAGGCCACCCATGTTTTTATCTGATCTCTCAATCGCTGTGAAAAGGACAGAAAGATAAAACACATTACCAATTTTAAATACATGCACTGTTGACCAAGAGCGCAGATAAGGGGGCAACATAAAAAGAAATGTGTGTCTGTTGACTTGTATTACCTGTAGTTTTTTAATCTCTTTCTTGAGGTCAGCCTCATATTTTTCCTTCTGGTTTGCATTGGCTGCATTGTGGAGCTGAAAATAAAGGCAAGTAAATCAGACATTTTGGCAGAAACCGTGTTTTTAAATAGAGTATCAAACACATGCAGGAAGCAAAGATCCCTTACCTTTTGCCAGATGTCTTCAAACTGTTCTACACCTTCAGCTACTTTTTTCAAACATCTATCGATCTCACCTGTGGAGATAAAAGATGTGTATAGATCAACACCAAAAACTTTGCTAGATTAATTCAGTTTAGTCCCTGTGCAAGATGAGACGCTGGACAGTGATGGACCCTGTGCAACATTACCGATGAGTTTCACAAACAGTCATACCTTGTAGTTTTCTCTTGTCAGCCATGGCTCTGACTACGACAATGTCCACATTCCGTCTGTCACAAAGTTAGCTATGTAAAGAAAACCAAACGTGCATTCAAACAATATACAAATCATTCCCACAGAGCATCAGCACATCGAGAGTTGAACTGACGTTACCTCCAGCTAGCTAGCCAGTTAACGTTAACCGTACAAATAGCGTTATCTCCTAACAATTAAAAGGCATTATAAACCAGAACTTGTGCAAGAGTATTTGTCTATAGTGATATTATCGTGAGCATAGCTGATCTTGCTGTAACCACTATGACTGACATGGTTGTCAGCTAAAATTAGCCACCTAGCCAGCTAACGTTCACAGTAGCCTGTATCTTAGCTCGTCCACCTCGCTCGGTTACCAACTGGCCCGTTTCAAAACAATTACAAGTGAATGGAGGTCATATTCATGCATCATTACTTTGGGGTCCAATATAGCTTTTATATGGTGGTTTTGCGTTGTGAAAGGCACAATATATCAGAATCCGTTCTAATCGTTAACCTGCTCGCTAATATGGCTAACAGTCTGGCTAGCTAATGCATAAAATGCTAGCTAGCAGCTTAGCTAGCCAGCTAGCCAAATTTAGGAAAAAGGGAAACTGGGTCAACCCGAACATCTAGATTTATAGTTATTTACGACATTTACCTAGGGTATGGGCTTTCGTTTGTCTTTTTTCAAATACAGCCAAAACTATTTCCAGAAAGTCTTCTTTACTTCCAAATTGTGTTTTCTTTTCGACAAGCTCGCTCACTGTAATGTAGCTGAAGATGGACGGTAGCTAAAATCCCACCTCCGCTTTTAAGCCCCGCCCTAAACCTAATATACGAGATGTGATTGGCCAGAGCTCCAGCCCGTCATTGAGACACTTCCGCTGGAATGGAGCTCGCGCATTGGCTGAGCACTGTGATGAGTTATGATAGTCACAAACCCAAATCAGACTTTATCCAAAATGTATTTTCTGAAACATGTTTGTAAAGTTTATCTTTATTAATCCATAACCTCGTCGTGTGGATTTTTTCTAGAACTTTAGATCGATATTCCTTGTTCCTTCGAGCAGACAAGAGACGTGATAAAATGTATCTCCAAGACAACTGAGGAACCTCAATCCTATGAGAAAGACATGAGGCTAAAAGCTCCAGAAAAACCTAGCAGGGTGAGCTGACATTGGGATATTTTTTTTTATTTCTGTCTGAAACTGAAACATTTCTTCACTGTTGTATAGAATCATGATAAAAAAGTTTAAATGGTTGATGCAGATGTGAACATGAATAAAAGCAGTGACTTGCTTCAAGTCAATAGTAGCAAACAATTAAAAAAAACATGCAACAGTCCTTTCTAAACATTTTGAAACTTTTAAAGTGAAAAAAGCATTCCATATTATAGCCTTACAGCTAAATAGCAGTTTATATCAGAAATTGCTTAAAATAAATCATGAAATAATTGAATGTATTGTATTGTGGAAGCCATAAAATAACAAGTTCGCAACCCTACGATAATTCTATCTAGGTTGCCAGATTTTACCAACAAGGCTGTCCATTTAAGTGTGCACAGTTTGCTATTGTTCATAATCATGTGTTGTTGTCAATTATAAGTAAACAACAGAAAACAAAATATACAAAACAAATGTATTTCTGTATCAGGTGGAATTTCACCTTACATGAATGTGATCTGCTCACAGTGTTCAAGTAAAACTACAAACAGTGCAAAACCTGGCAGAACAGAGGCAGCGTTATCTACTGAACAGTTAAAGAAGCTGGGTGCTCCTTCGTCATCATCATCATCATCATCATCATCATCATCATCATCATATCCAAGCTGCAGTGCAATGATCAGTGAGACAGAGAGGTTGGGCTGGGCATTTCTCCATACTGTGTCTCTGCCAACACTGACATGTCTGGTTCAGTCTGGGAAAAGAAGCAGAAACTTAGTCAACAGAAAACCAGTTATACTCACATCAATGACACAGAGCTGCATTTTATGTGACATGCACCAACAACTACATGTCCATTCAAATCACACTAACACAGGAAAAGACACTGTAAGAGAACGACAGTCATACGACAACACAACATCAGTCCAGCAGCTTCTCCTACCTGTTGGTCTCTGTCTTTGTCTTGCCGTGGAATTCGGTGCCTCCTCCTCTTTGGTCCGGCGCCATGATGCAACGCTGCAGACGAGGCGGGACCAGACACACCGTTGAGGCGGTCATCCTCCACTCCAGCAGCAGGTTCTAAATGGGCTCCAGACTCATCCTGGAAAAAAAATAACTCTAAAATTACGAAGTTAAAGGGATTAGGCAAGCTTCAAATTAATTATTTACTTATTACTGGTGCTCAAGAAAAGTCAGCAGACAGACTAACTGTCCCGATTCCAAAAGAAGTTGCCATTTCAATAAGGCTCCTCTGCCTGAGAATTCTTTCCTTCTTTTAAATATACTGCATCACACAGAGCCACCTGTCCATCTAATTCTCACCTCTAGAAGAATAGTGAGCTGGGCATTTCTGTAGTCGTCCCCATGAGAATCTAAAGTCTTCGTCAGAAACCTGCAAGAGTAACATAATCTTCAGTTGGGCCATCAAGAGGGAAACGTTGAATCTGAGTTACTGTAACGGGGTTTCGTACCGTCTTTCCTTCTTCAGGCGCCGTGTAATTCTTTGTACTTGGTGAAGGCGACCGAGAATCTTCTGATTTACCTGAAAAAAACATTTGGAAGAGATTGCAGATAGATTATTAAACTTTGGTGCTACGAAAAAAAAAAACTATCGGTCTAAGTCCAATATCTGATTGTTGAATTGGAATTTTACACAAGCAGTGTAGAAAAGCAGCAGAATAATCAAGGTTCATAGCCATTCTTAAAAAGAATCTGTTTACAAAATACATAACATTTATGAAAATAGTCAGTTCTGCATTTGTAGCCCTGTAATAATCAGCATTTATGGTTCCTATGAAAAACGTCTATAACAAGAAATGATGGGGAGGAATTAGGAACTAAATCACAACAAGCACAAACACAGCCCATAGTCCTAACTCCAACATGTTTATTTGCATATGCAAGCTTGCACACACCTGTTCAATTTCTTTACACCTCCTGTTCAGAGCCAAATATTTCCTTTTATCAAGAGCTCTTCTCTCTTCGTCCTCCTGTGCTGTACTCTCCAGCAGCTCGTTGCCTGCCGGGCCAAGCTCCACCTCCAGAGAAAAACAACAACTCTTTTCTGTTTTGTGTTTGTTTCAGTGTTTTAGCGTGTTTTTAATGGAACAACTGTTACAACAAAAAATCTGTTATAGTAATATTAACGGTGCTCAAAAAAATCATATTACAGAAATATATATTTCTCAGTGATAATACAACAGCAGTCAGAAATTACCTTCAGCCTCTTTCTTTTAAAGATAGAGCTTATCAGACCAATCTTAATACTGTGTTTTTTTCCATGCAAACTGAGAGGTTGTATTAAAACTGGTTCAAGGACAAAGATGTGCAAAGCTTCTCATGACTTTGTGGCACATGAAGCAGTGGCTACTATGTGTTCCCACTTGCCCACATCAATATTAACCATAATCATGAACATCAATATTACCTCTCCTGGTCCCAGTTCGACACCACCAGGCTCCAGCTCCGCCTCCAGGATGTGTCCTCCAAAGAGAGGAGGCAGAGCCAGACCAGAGAAATCCTCCATCATCTGGAAAGACAAAGAGTGCAGATTAATAAATAATGCATGCATGCATGTAGCATATATAGGTACAAATGCACTATACATATTATGCCAATTTTAATGATCCCTAAGTAAATGTACAAAAGTACTAAGGTATTAGCATGTAATTATACCTAAAGTGCTCACTAACCCATTTTAGAAACCATATTACTGGATTATAATTAATGATGCTTGTATGCATAATGTTGCAGTTAGTAAAGGTGGTGATAGTTTGAATGGCTTTATATATTGCTGGTAGTAAAGTACAATCTATAATAATATATCTTAATTTAGTAGTGGAATTACATTTTCAATAGTAAACTAAATCTAGTCATTCCATATCAACTCATTTAGACCTGACATTTCATTAACCGGATTTTCTTGAAAAATAAAATAACTTAATGCGACAACTTCTATCAAGTACATATCCTATATTTACTAACAAAAAGTTTAGCCCTCAAACCTAAATTAACATGTTTTAGTGATCCTTTCCCTGGACGGTACCGAACAGCCAAGACACCCTAAACGTGTAAATAGTAAATGCTAAATGTTTCACTGTAATTAAATATCTTTTTGTTTTGTTTTTTAAAACCCAGATGAAGAATATTTACATATTTCAGAAATTATTGTGTCCAGTTCGGTGTCCTATAACATCTAGAAGTTATTTTTTACCTGCATAGGATTAATGAAAATGAATGTCTCAGATCTTTCCAAATGTATCTCTTTTGGATATTTTGCATATTTTTTTTACCAAGAAGGATTACTTAATTTCCCTTTTCATTGGAGATGGTTAATATCCATTGCAGATTGCTAAAACAAAAAATGCACAGATGATATATAACTCAACTCATCAGACGTACTTACATTTCTGAATAAGTCCAAACAGACAGCTGTCCTCTCAGCAGCAGCTGAGTGTCTGCTGGTTTCCAACGGTTTCTAAAGGTCCGTCTGCTCTGTAGAGTGTGTGTTAGTGTTTGGTCCACACACTCAGGTTAACTACCAACATTTATTAGTTTTATATTGTGCTAAAATCAAACCAAACATGAGGCTAGCAGCCCTCCCTTTCCATTTTCGCCGATAAAGTCGTGTTTTTATGCGACGGCGGGCGCAGAAAATTGACGTCACTTGACAGTGACTACATTTCCCATGAGCACTCGCTAAGTTGAAACTACGAAAGACAACATGGCGGGTATGTGACTATTTCTTATGTTCTGTCCATACATCCGGTGATATTAGCTATATTAAGACCTCCATGTATCATTAACGAATTTTTAAAACATTTGCAAAAACACCAAAAATGTCTCAGAGTTACTTTAACACATTGATGTCATTTAATAATAAAACGAAAAACGTGACCTTGGATGTGTTGCTAACGGCGGCTAACGTTAGCTAACTGTGTGTTGATTGTCAGCCTTGGAGGGTTTTAACCTGCTGTGTTTTTGTTTCTGCAGGAATCGGAGCGTTTCTGAAGAATGCATGGAATAAGGAGCCTGTTATCTTCGCTTCCTGTGCTATCGGAGCGCTAGGTCAGTCAGCAGCCTCTTACACTGAGCTCAGAGATGTTTGTGAGAGAAATGAAGCGAAGCATTGTACAACTTGTATTGGAAAGACTGAGTAAGGTGTACTCTCTGTGGTCTTTGTTTCCATGTGAACTGTTTGGGCCATAATAAGCACAACAAGTATAAATTAAAGGGTGATTGTTATTGTACATTGCATGTAAAGGTAATATAACTTTGTATTTCCGCAGGTGTTGTTATTCCATTTATCAGCCCCCTCACAAAGTATTCAGGAATGATCAATTCGGCTGTGCCCTACAACTACCCAGGTAAACACCGCTCACACACACATTTTACAGCAGGTTGGGTTTGAGTCTCTCTGAAAAATACTACACAATGCATTTACATGCAAGACAGTTCTGTTTTTTAAACCAAGATTTCACTATTGTCACTGTACAGTTTTTAGTTTAATCAGATATTAAACTCTCTTTTCCTTACCATGTCAATGCAGTCCCTGTGCGAGATGATGGGAAAATGCCTGATGTCCCCGCTCATCCGAGTGAAGCCACAGGAACCAACTTGGAATGGCTGAAAAAGTTATAACTTCACATTCTCACGATCAACGCTTCCTCTTGTTCATGTGTCTGAATAGCTGCTCCGCCTGTCAATGTCCCCCAATAAAGATTTATTTAATTCTACTTGTGTGCCACATTGTTTGGTTTAGATACATTCAACACATTTGCATTGACATTAAAACATAACATTATCATTTGGGAAATGTTTTCTTTGTATAACTGCCAGTTTAACAAGGCTTTAGACTGTGGTGGGATTTTAACTTTTTTTAAACTAAAGGTTTGCTGACATCTTTTTAAACTTGAGGCAGTAACTTATATATTTTGCACCACGTATGCTATTGAAATCTGAACACAAAGAGTCTTAATTCCTTTCATACGGCTTTTAGAGTCGACCTTAAAATGACCTTGGGTTGGTTGAACAACATCTTAAAAAAAGCAGAAATGTGAAGAAAAGAATCACATTTTTCTGTCAGAAAACATGACCCGGCGTTCAGATTTCTGTTTGATTTGTTCAGAGCAGATCATGAGAGTTTTGAAACTAAGCTTCAACACAACTGATCCTTCAGAAGAGGCTTAACCCGGTGAAGCTGGAATCTGATTAACACTTTCAATATGAATTCCTTGTTTCATAAAAGCTTTATTCTGCTTGCATGAGTAAGAAAGGAAACAGAACAATATGTGGAGCAGCCACTGACCACCGCTGCCGCTGCTGCTGCGGTTAAAATAACTCACTTTAACACTTGTTACACAACAAGTACTGCACCTCAGTACATTTAGAGATACTTGTGCTTTACTTGAGTTTACATACTTTACTGCATTTAATCTCAAAGCTTTTGTTAGTTGCACAAAAATGCTTATTAGTCACCTCACAAACTTATATCTTTACACAGAAAACAAGATTTTTCTATAAGAGCAACTTTTTAAATACTTATTCATACAAAAATATTTCATGTTTGAAAAAGATTTGAATGATTTTCCTTTTAATTATTTGCATAATTTTACTGTTTTTTGTTTGTTTTGTAAAATAATTTTGAAGTAATTTTGGTTCAGATTATCCAACTTTGGGTAATTGTGACGACATTTCTCGCTATTTTAAAAAAACATTTAATTGTCAATTAGTAGAGAAAATAATCAGTACATTAAAAGGGCATTATAGTTTCAAGTTTGTTATATAATTAAAAACAGGGCAATGGCAGACTTCACCCCACAGCGCCCTCTGTTGGCCAGAGGATGTATATGCAAAGGAAACACAGACAGACAGACAGACAGACACCGCCGCCAAAAACAATACTTCACTCCCACGGAGTAACATAATTAAAAATGAGTTCAACCAACTCCAGCAGTAAAATCCCTCTTTTATATTAATGCATGAGTAATAATAATCGAATATTAACAGACATTATGTATTAAGTAGTTTTACTTTTAATGCTTTGATTTTCCTGATTATACTTACACACCCAAACCTTTTCAATCTTGGAGTATTTTCCAAGTGTGGTACTTTTACCGCTGTGTGTCCTCCAACAGAGCAACACTAAACAAAGATTTCCTTCATAGAACTTTTATTTCACAACACGTCAGTACTGAATGTTTCATGTAAAGAATGTCTTCCTCAGCAGTTTTCATCATCATCATCATATAATATCTTCTGCAGTCACCAGGATTTCGAGTCGGTGCATCAGAGAACAGACGGACTCGTCTGTTTACGCTGCTTCACATTTCACACAGAACCGAGGATCTGTGTGAAACCGTGAGCAGCGTTTAGTAATATTTCACTTTGGAAGAAGAGTTTTTCACTCTGCATGAGTTCCTGTTTTAGTGTTTTATTAACATCCTAAGAAGAAAGTATTTTTTGTGTGTATATCTACACATAAACTTCCTGTACACACAGACAGACCCTGCAGTTTGTTTGTTACATATTTATAGTATGTATAGTAATAAACTTGCCATGTCTTTCTTACAACATATTACAGATATATTTATATGTTGTACATAAACTATATTATGTCTCTTTACATTTCACTGCATTCTAATTGTTGCACATTTTTCATTTATGCACTTCAGGGACAAAATTACTTGATTATATAATAATATGATAATTTTTTCACTCGAACTAGAAATCACATACTGGACTCAACAGCACCCGCTAGTTAATGTGACTCAAGATTTAAGTCTATTTTAATCAATATATCAGTTTAAAACTCATGGAAGCCAATTTCCTCCAATGACAGAAATAAATAAGATCCTGTCAGTATTATGAGAAACCTTCCTTCTCAAAATAATAAGAAACTTTCTCAAAAGATACTCACTTATTATTTTTAGATAGACAGATGTCATTATTCTAAGAGTTTCTGATGATTTTGAGATGCCTTTATTTTGAAAAAAAATCATATTTTAGAGATACTAATCATTATTTTAAGATTTAAATGCCATTATTTAGAAGAAGTTTCTCTTTCTTTGTACTTCAAAGATCTTTTTTATTTCATCACATTGGTTGAAATGTTGCATTTAGTTTTTTCACTGTCACTTTTATTTCCTGCTCGCGTTGGGAAAAAAAGTTCACTTTTCTGCATCTTGAAACGTTCTTCCAAAGTGAAATATTATCCTAAAAAGAAGTCAAATAAAAGTCTTACAATCACACGTTTTAAGCACTATTTACAGGCATGAAGAAGCATTAGCTCTATCACTTTGCCGTCACCTTTATTAATGATGCCGTACGACTAATATACAGGCTGTTAGAGATGATTTACTACGGCGTTATTTTGACTCTTCAAGGTGCTAAAAGATCACAGAAAGGCAGTTACAACACTTCAGTTTGCACTGACACAAAGTTCACCACAGCTACAGAATATTACTTTGGATATCTCTAGTTTACCATAAACACTTGCTCAGACGCTGGTCAACTTCCTGTTTGCTTTCTTCATCACTTTCCTAGAAACATTTCCCGTCTAAAACTCGCTCCTGTCGCCTGTCTCGGCTTTCATATCTCTCTTGAAGATTCTGCTCAGTCTGACTGGTAAACGTACGGCTACGCTCATCTAGCCTATAGATGTTTTCTAGCTTTAGATTTGGGACTGAAAAGGAATCGAGAAGACATCAAATCCAAAGACTAAGCACGCAAATCTCTCGTTCTCAACACTTTGAACCCTCCACAACATGCTACTTTCTAAAAAAAGAAACACTTTCAGTAATAACACTGTCCAAACGTTCAGCTATTTACTGTCACAGTTTGTGTCTGTGAGGCTTTTCGGTGTTTTATCAAACTCGCTCTGTTTTAAATAAGTATTCCACTCAAAAACTAAAAGGTCTGATTGATCGGTCATTTGAAAAACTAATTTTAAGGTAGAACTTGTTTTCACAATGAGGAGTTAAACCAAAAATCTACAATCATGAAATACTAATATATGACTTTACAGCAGCGCGTTAACTGAAATAAACATGATAATAACTGACAGGCACTCCAACAGCACCGCCCATGTTCAGTCATTTTAAGGTAAAAATGACACGAAAATAACTCAGCGTGCCAATTTCACTAAAATATGCCAAGTCTTTCTCCACCACATTTTAAAATAGAAAAGACACTTTGAATAAATTTAAAAGTTCACCTTCACTGAAACTAATAAACAAAGTAAAAGCACTTTTAGAGTAGGAGCCTGTCCTCTTCCCGTAACACTTCATGACAGTCAAAGTCACAGCCTGCTATCAGGAGCCAGTCCCTAAATCAGCCCGACACAGAAACGTGTTCTGAATATGGCACAAAAAACCTACATTAAAGGTTATGTCGAGGAATAAATTGCACTGTAAAACAGTCAGAGATATAAGAGGCATCTTTCACAGGCCAGGAAAAGTAAAAATGTTAGTTATTCTGGACGATACGGTAACACTAAGCTAAGTACAGCCAAACATCTTACCTCTGTTTCATTAAAACTAGCCTAGATTTTACGTTACGTCAGTCAAACAGAAATTTCTGACATTACAGTGTTTTTTAATCTATTTTTTCCAATTAACTACCTCAACATCGAATGGACTGTAATCAGGTTTTATAACAGGCCAGCCTTTACACACCAACACTTTATACTTTAATTTAGAAATGTTCTATTCCTGCACATTAAAACACACTCTGTGTTTAATTCATTTGTGAAAAAGAACATCCAAAGTAAAGAATCAACATGACCCAAAGAGATGTTTCCAGGATTTAACCTGAGGCCTGACAAACCAACACGCCGCCGCCGCTGCTGCTGGATGAACCTCTCACTCAATGATGGGCGCTGAGCGATCGTTGGTCACAGTTTTTCTGAGCCTGACGTGGGCAAATGGATTGATCCTGAAAGGAGGAAACAATAAAAGTGAAAGGGAGGACAAACAACACATGACAAAAGAAGGAAACATGGAGAGTCTCAGTCCGGGATCCAGCCTCAACAAGCCTCCTGAACAGATCCAACACTTCTTCTGAGAAATTAACTCAAAACACTTGATGTCTGCTGTATTTGCTGCTAAGGCTGACCATTTTATCAACATGTCATTTTTTAAGTGGTTAGCACTCTTGCCTCACAGCAAGAGAGTCACCAGTTTGATCCCTTCTGTGTGGAGTTTGCATGTTCTCCCCGTGTGTGCGTGGGTTCTCTCCGGGTACTCCGGCTTCCTCCCACAGTCCAAAAACATGCAGCTCAGGTTCAATTGTGACTCTAAATTGCCCGTAGGTGTGAGTGAGCGTGTGAATGGTTGTCTGTCTCTATGTGTCGGCCCTGTGACAGACTGGCGTCCTGTCCAGGGTGTACCCCGCCTCTCAACCAATGCAGCTGGGATCGGTCCAGTCCCCCGTGACCCGGGGTGACCCGGATAAGCAATTACAGAAAATGAATGAATGATAATTGGACATAAGTGGAAACCCAATGAAATTATTGTTTAAAATGTATCTAGTAAAGTGACTGTGACGTATGAAACAGGTGGAAAGCCCCTTTAATGACACACAGTTACCTGGTGGGGGAGGGTGGAGGAGAGACCAACTCTGCAGTGATCTGTAACGTAACACAGAGTAACATTAACATTTGGTACATTAACATTATTATCATCATCTCCATATCTTGTAGGGAGGCTCCGCTCAGAGAGGTTTCTTGTTTCTGACCTTGTTGCTGTCGGCCATGCTGTACGGGCGCGGGCGGAAGGTGCTGACCCTCTGCGGGGGGAGAGAGTGCTCCTCCTCAGATTCGGGGGTGAGGGCCGGGAGACCCGGAGACACCAGCTTGTCGAGCTGCCCCGTGCTGGTGCTGTTGGCCTTAGATAAGAAGAGAGAGCTGGAGGGACAGAGAGGAAAGGATATACGAGGAAAAGACAGAGGAAACATGAGTCGAGAGCTTCGGTGTTAATTCATCAGCGAAGCTGTTGGTGTTGGAAGCGAACGTGTCGGGGGAGATGGTGGAAAGACTGAGAGGGCAAAACAGGGAGTTCATGAGCTCCTGTGCACGCTCTGCATGTCGGGATGTTTTCAGTTATTGAGAATAGAGATGGAAAAGGAACGTGTCAAATTAGTTTCCATGTGAAAATGACCCCATTTAAGGGAAACGTCTTCATTTTTCAACCCTTTCTCTGCGTCTTTGTGTCTCACTGACTAACGGGGGCAACAGCTTTTTAAAATGAGTGAGAGCGCTGCAGTCATCAGCTGCAAATCAGCCTATATCAAAACAATTACACCAAATAATTGTTTTGTGCAATTGTGCATCGTGCCTGAAAGACCTTCGTAGAAATAAAATGTCTCACTCAAGAAGAACTATTGTACTGAAGTCTCATGTGTCCATATTGTCAAAATCACAAAATATTCATCCATGACGTTAAAAATCTTCCAGATAACACTAATTAACTTCCTTTACTCAAATACAACAAATGCCTTGACACTCCTCACTTATATTTTGATTTCCAAAAACAAGTCCCCTGGTGAGATTTAGACAAAAACAGCATTCTACATACTTCCTGTGTTGTTTCATGCAATTTACAGAAAACTTGTGAATATAAATATTTTTATAGTTTCTGTGAATCAACCAGTGGTGTAACTCCTACTGTTTAATGTGTTGTGCAGTGACTAAGGGGAAGTGAGGGATGTATTTCTGTCATTAACAGAACATTAAATTCATCAAGAGCCATAAATCTGTAGATGTTCGTGTTTATTCTTCTCTGACTCACCTCTCGAGGTGATCCATCTTACTGTGTTGGGACTGAGTGTAGGAGAAAGGGAACCAGCCTTTCCTGTGAAGGAAAAGTTTACTGCACATGATGAATGATGAAAGTGACGAGTTAAAACTCCCAGTCTCTGTGGTCTTATATGATTATGAAAGAGAAACTTAACACAATAGAGATATAAGTGTAAAGAACTGAGTTGCTCTACGTACCGTCCAGTTCGTTCATTCTGGCCGTAGTGCCATCCGTCTCTGGGCTCAGAGATGAGCAGGGTGATGTTATCACCGGGCAGGAAGTGCAGTAAGCAAGCCCCGCCCCCTACGCCACCACCGCCGCCGCCACCACCGCTCTCCGCTGCTCCGGGAGTGTGAGCGAACATGGCTTCCACGCGGCTGGGTCCAGATAAAGGCAGCATCCTGGGGAGACTGGAGCCTGAGAAGAGGAGAAAAAACATTCATAATCAAACCCGGTTCATATAGTATTAATGACTTGTGTTTGTTTAAACAACAATCAATGTATTTATATTTAGTCATGGATATTCTGGGATATATATAGTTAACGTAGTTAACGGTGGAGCCCACCAGACCTGCTGCATTGGATTCAGATGCTCAGTCTACGTACAAAGGATTTGAAATGATACATGCATGAAATCTCTGATTTAAAAAGACTGCATTATTCTGTATTAAAACAGTTTGCAAGAACAAGGATTACAACTTTGGAGTAGCTGCATTTACAGGCTCCTTGGATGGTCACATTTCCTGAGATGGGAAGTAGTTCTCCTGCTACATTTATTTTTCCATTGTTCAAGCGAATACGTGACAAGGAAGAGCAAAAGAAACGGATCAGCTGAACCATAAAATATGTACCTAAATTTTCACCAACTTTCCAAGTTTTTGTTCTGACTTGAGTCAGCATGAATTTTTCCAGGCGGGAACTCACTTTTCTCATTATTCTGACAATACAGAACAAATGGGCTATTTCACAATGTTAATAAAAGTAAAAAAGAATC
>CAFUXE010000050.1:1263020-1275429 GCA_903364295.1 Serranus cabrilla | reverse complement strand
AAAACTGCATTATTCTGTATTAAAACAGTTTGCAAGAACATAAAATCTTAAGGATTACAACTTTGGAGTAGCTGCATTTACAGGCTCCTTGGATGGTCACATTTCCTGAGGTGGGAAGTGGTTCTTCTGCTACAAAGAAGATTTATTTTTCCATTGTTCAAGCAAATACGTGACATGTAAGAGCAAAAGAAACTGATCAGCTGAACCAT
This sequence comes from Serranus cabrilla, assembly GCA_903364295.1. Lineage (NCBI taxonomy): Eukaryota > Metazoa > Chordata > Actinopteri > Perciformes > Serranidae > Serranus > Serranus cabrilla. The sequence goes on along the minus strand of CAFUXE010000050.1, from coordinate 1,275,220 downwards.
AAAATATGTTCCAAAATTTTCACCAACTTTCCAAGTTTTTGTTCTGACTTGAGGGAGAGTTAGCATGAATTCTTCCAGGCGGGAACTCACTTTTCTCATTATTCTGACAATACAGAACAAATGGGCTATTTCACAATGTTAATAAAAGTAAAAAAGAATCAAAGTATCTAGCTTATTCGGATCCACTCCAAAATGTAACAGGTTCTTCCTTTGCCCACGCTACACCGTTCCACCAAGTTTTGTGAAAATCTGACCAGTAGTTTCTCCAAAAAGCTGCTGACAAACTGACAGAGGATGAAAAAGACACGCAGAGGAGACTCATCACGTCTTACCCTGAAAGCCGCCGAGCCTCATCTCACTGCCAGGCCTCCTCGGCAGCGGCAGCGTGGCTGTTGCACACATGTCGGCGGTCTTCAGCAGCCAGGGGTTATGTGACGGTGAGGAGGTGCTGCTCCCTCCTGCTCCCACCTGCTGGTGCAGAAGCTGCACAGGAGTCATGGCCCTGGAGAGAGGCGCGCTGTGGGGCAGCGGGGGGCTGTGAGGAGCGCTGTGGGGGATGGGGAGGGTCATGCCATGCAGAGAGCTGCCGGCCTGGGAGATCTGGCTGAGCGACATCACGGTGGAGGGGATGAGGCTCGGGGAGAGGTTGGATGTGTTGGTGGCCAGGGCGAGAGAGCCCTGCTGGGCCGAGCCGCCGGATGTGGTCGGGGTGGACGCAGCCGGGCTGGCGCTTCCGCCGCTGGCGCTGCTGTCAGGGAGAGGGCTGGCGGACGCGCTGAGGGGCGTGCTGGTGTGCTGAGGAGACGCTCCCCGCGATGGAGCTCCAGCAGCTCCTCCACTGGAGAGAGAGCGGAAAGTCTGCGGGGAGCCCTGAGGGGGACAGGCATCGGTCTGGGAGGAGGGCGGCAGCGGGCGCTGCTGCAGGGAGCGGCTGGAGTCTCCGTTCAACAGAGGAGGGACCTCCTGAACAGAGAGCCTCTGAAAAACAGGACAGATGCTGTTAACTAGAAGAAATATCAATATTGTGAAGTTTTTAGTGTTCAACTTCCAGGTTCCAAAAGCCAATTATTTTCTCTATTCATTGTTTCCTCTGTAAAATTTCAGAAAAAGTGAAAAAGGTCCATCACAGCATCTTAAAGACCTTGTGATGACTTTAACTTTTTGTCAGTCAAACCCCCAAAATATTCAGTTTAACATGATATAAAACTGAGAAAAGCAGAAAATATTTTTGCAAGAGAAATTACTTTACGATTCATTGATTATCAAATTAATTATCTTTACTGGACTAATCGTTGCAGCTCAACTTTAAAATCTAAACAGACTTTGTAACCTAAGGTTTAACTTTAACACCAGTGAAATGTGACTTCAGTTTAGCATTTCAACTTTGAAGAACTTGTTATAATCTCAGATCACATAAGGACTTTCAGACCGTGCATCCAAGGTTTTATTTGCCTAAATGTCATCTTTTAAAACCAATAAATGTGGCTTGATTATATAACAACTACTTTCAGAATTGGGACTTCAGAACTTCATCGCCAGGAATGGAGAGTTACTTGTGTGTTACCAAACAATGACTTTGTTTGCCAGGAACAGCTAATAATAGACCTGTTTAGTGGCAAACAATAACCCACTATATAATCCATCTGAAATTAAGATGAACTCTGATGAACACATCGAACACCTATCACAGTGTAAATAAACCGATCTGACCTGTTCCGGCTGAGCGGCGCCGATCTTGGTGTGGCGGAGGACCTCGGCGAGCCCAGCGGCCCCTGAGCCCTGAGCCGTGTGTCGCAGCAGGTTGAGAGCGCGCTCAGGCAGCTTCGTGGGCTGAGAACACGACTGCTGCCAACACGACAGTTTCTGTGACAGAAGCTCTCTCACCTGGTTTACAGTCGAAGCACAGAGAGAGAAAATCACAACACAGGCTGAGACTCCTTACTGTCAACAATGAACAATGTTTGTTTGTCCTTCAGTACTTTCTGACTCCGTTACCCTCAGCGGTGGATTGTAACTAAGTACATTTACTCAATTTTGAGGTACATGTACTTTACTATTTCCACTTTATGTAACTTTATACTTTTACTCCACTGCATTTAACCAACAGCTTTAGTTACTTTTCAGGTCAAGATTTAACTTGAAAAATATGATCAATTTAAAGTGATCAGAGGATTTGAGCTAAACAACAAAGTGAACGTGGACGGATCACCTTGGAGTGGTAGTTGATGAGCAGCTTGGTGACACAACACTGTCTGTCCACCAGGAAGCAGTACCGCCTCCTTTCCTCAGTGAGTGCAGACTTGTAACCCATAGCAACCAGCGTGTCCAGCTCGCCTTGGCGGCGACTCATCAGCTCCACAAACTGGAGAAAAGAGTCGGAGAGAGTTCACTGCAAACATCCCGAACAGTCTCATAAAACACGGCTCCACAAAGCAAAATGTAAAGAAGAGGGAAAAAGTTTCAACTGACGAGTTTGTCCTGAAATACAAATACAGATGAAATACAAATATCCCATAAAGTTGTAATAAAATATTTTTTGCCTCTTCCCATGAAATGATTGTTACAATATGATTAATTATTGACAGATAGTCAAGTGTTTATCTTCTCAAAACTTTAGTAATCAAACTTTTCCAAACAATTAAGGACGACTGTGTCTGAAAACAAAATTATTCCAAATTTATGGGCGAAAAATATCACTATCTTATTAGCAAGTTTAATCTAAACAAATATCTTTCGATGAATCAACATTAATCTTCAATGCAGCTCTGAAACTCTTTGTCTGTTTGATTCAGAACTTCACTTATTTAAGTCACTTATTCAAATCCAAGACAACTTTTATGGCTGAACTATCAAAGAACTACGTTTTAAATAATTTTAACCTTTGGAAAACGCATGATTTAGTGGGTTTAAATGTATCCGTATGACTCAAACTGATTTTTCTCAATTAGCTGACTGCAACCAGTGAAATGTCTTGTTTTAACCAAAACTGCTGAGCCGTCCTGAAGGAAAATGTATAAATAAAGTCCTAAAAAAAGAAACACACACACAGGTTTCACTATCACCTGCCCACATGTTGCTCAGAGACGCAGTGACCTTTAATGCTCATTGTACAGAGAGGAATCAGTGACGTCACTTCCTGCCTGTTGAACAACGATAACAAAATCCAAACCATAAAGCGCGATCCTTTTGCTCTCGTGACCTTTTCCTACAAGTGGCTGAACCCTCTCAGCCTCTTATATCACTCATATTTCCTGCAGTAAAAAGCTTGCTTGTTTTCTTAAGACTCAGCTGAGGCAGATTGCTCTTTAATCTCTTTCACACTGAGTTATTTCTCACACAAACACCCACACAACTCTGCTTTTTAATCTGCTGTAAAGCTCGGTGAGATGTTCAGGGTCTCTCTAACTTTCACCTACAGGTTGGTGCATTTTTACTTCAAAATCTTTTGTATAAACGTGTATTTTTTTCGCTCACCTGCATCTCTCGGTCTCCATATTTGTTTGGGTGGCGGCTGCCCTGGCTCTTCCTGCGGAGCTTCTTCAGCTGGGACTGGCAGCGCTCGATGGACTCAGATTTAGACCTGCGCTCACTCTGATACTTCTTTAGGGTGGCCTGAGAAAGGTCAGAGGATTTATCCATTACGTGTCAAGAAAAAAGGGTTAATATATAAGATTTAAGGATGGTGGTGCAGAACCACCAATGAAAACTTGTTATTTAAACAGTTAATTACTCACATTTTACACTAATATTCTCATGCATTTAATGAAACCTTTTCAATAATATCCATTAGTGAATCTAGAATCAGCTACACTTTTCCTCACTGCCTTGTCTTCCAATCAAATACATTAAACATACAATACTTTAAACCATGCTAAAATCCTGCTTTTCTCATAATTTGTCACAAATGAACGAACTGTTTTCTGACTCACTGTGAGGTATTTGATATCCAGTTCCAGCTTCTGCTCCAGCTGGGCGAGCAGCTCAGAGTGAAACAGCTTCAACTGTTGGTGAAAAGATCCAGAGGCAACTTTTTAAGAAACTTATTCTGACACTGTGACATCCACGTGAAAGGATTCAGCGCAACTAGTCAAAATAAAATAAATTAGCTCTGTTACAGGCTAAAAAAACTCAAAAAAAGAAAGTAATTATTTGGAGATAAGGTGAAATAATTTGTGCAGGGCAATGGAGCGCTCAGACTTACCACGTCCTCCAGCTGCACCTGAATCTGTCTGTGGACCTCGGCCATCTGGAACAACGTGTCACCTGAAAACAACAGGACAGTCAGTCTGTGTTAGAACACACATCTGATCTCTGTACATATACACATACAACATGTGTTGTTATCTTGAGTTATCCTCATTTAGCTGCACATCCACTCACCGGCCACTTCATTAGGTTCACCTGTTCAACTGTTCGTTAACACTAATGACTAATTAGCCAATCACATGGCAGCAACTAACTGAGCATCAGAATGGAGAAGAAATGTGATTTTAGTGACCTTAGACGTAGTTTCTGAGTATTTCTGAACAGATAAATATTTTGTGCTATTGCAATAACATGTATTGTGATATATTACAATTTATATCTGTTTTTCAACCTCCGTCAACACCTGTTTTATTTAATAAGATAAAGTTTGTCTGTTCATTTAATGTCTTTTGCAGAAAAGTGTGATTATCACGCAGACAGAGAGACCAACACTGTCATTAAAAACGTTTCATGCACCTGACAAACTAAACTTTTTGTATAACAGTCTAAATAGTTGAACATGTGCAGGAATTTTTATCCATGCAAATATTTTATTTTCATTTAAATTCTCTTATTTAATTGAAATGAAACACCATTAAACATCTCATCCCTGCACCAAGTAGTGAACTACAAAGACAATTGATTTTATTATTCTAGCACCAAAAATTGTAATTTATATTTGCAAATATAGTGATATCTTTCATCCATGTATGCATTTATGTATTTATAAGAGCAAAATCACAATTTCACCTTTTTCCATTAGTAAATTTGACTTTTATTCGAGTAGATCTTTACTCATTGTGCATGCAATATAAATTGTCAATATAAATGTATGTTTCCTGTCATTAAAGCCTTTGATCTGACTTGAATTATATTTACACCAACAGCTTTTATTAGTTAAACTGCATCTTTAACGGTGCAGGAAATCTAAACTCTGCATCGGTTCCTGACGGCGTCCACATCAGCATACATAAAGAGGACTCCTCTTCAGTAAAGAGAAGCAGTTTAACTCAGTCTGTGGGTTACAAAGTGGCGGTCAGCTGTGAGTCCCTCCCTCGGTCACACAGCGCTGTAGTATGTGGTGGCTGGCATCTCGCCCTCCGACTCTCCTGCCTGCCTCCCCCGCTGTTTTCAGCATTACAATGAGATCATGTGGTGTTGTTAATCTCCCAACAATGACCCTACTCTCTCCCTCTCCCTCTGTTCTCTCTCCCTCTCTCTGTGCATTTCCTCATTCCCTCTCGTCTTCATCTCCCCCCGCACCAACACACGCAGCACAGGCCGGTTTCAACTCCTCTCCAGCTGTCACATCCACTCTCTTAACTTTATTAGCTCCATCACTCATTTATTTTTATTTCCCCCCTCAGCAGCCGCCCACTCACCCAGCTCTTTGGAGCCTTGGCTGTCGCTCGCCAGCTCTCCCAGTTTCACCAGAGCATCAAAGTACCCTTTGGCAGCCACAGTTACTCCTGCAGGAGAGAGAGCATTTCAGGGACAAACATCCTGCGCAGGGATTCAGACAACTCAAACAAGAGTTATTATGTTTGACTGACCTGTCAGGGCTTTCTCATAGTGTTTCCCCATGGTCACAAAGTTCTTCAGACTGGGGTTGAACTGGTCCAGGATCCCCTGTTTGCAGAACAAAACACGCAGATTATGACACATGGATTCATAAGCAAGGCAAGTTTATTCATACGGTACATTTTAGCAACAAGGCAATTCAACGGGATTTACACAAGACATTAAATGCATCATGACAAATTAAAAAAAGGACGTTTAAATTCAAAAACAAAACCAATATCAAGCTTTTTTAAGTCCAAGTGGAGTTGCAAGTCTTTTTTGATTTTGTCAAGTCAATTCTATCAATAATTAAGTCAAATTTGTGACTGGAGTCCAAGTCACACAACTTAAATCCACTCAGTCATTTCTATTGATTTCAGTTCATTATGTTCACTGTTGGTGCAGACATGACGGACAGACAGAGGAATCACCTTGTAGACATTTTCTGTCATCTTGTTGACTTCTTCTGTTCGAGACATTTTCTCCTCTCGGTTGCGTGCTGCCACTATGAATGTTTGTGTTTCTATCTCTGTTGTTCAGGACTTCAGACAGCAGAACCCTGAAGGAAACAGATGGAGAGAAACAGATTGTAATTAGTGATGATCTGTCACAAAACTCTCTAAGTTTACCCCAAAGCCTTTCTGCAACTGAGCTGAAATGATGACTATCAGTTGAAAAGACGATCAAATGGATAACGGCACAAGAGCAATCACTGTGTCCTGCACTGTTGCACATTGAGCATTTTTCTTTACTGGGATCTCCTAATAAAACAACCTGCAGCTGCATATTAAACAAAGTTGATTTTAAACCATAGGTGTGGAGTTATGAAGAGGACTGGAAGTTTTATGCTGTATTTTGTTTGTTTCCAACTATTTTTCCATTTTGGTTAGTTTCCATTGAGGCGACTTTGGTGTTTCCAGTGATGCTTTTAGCTGCTGTTCTTTGGTATTTTTATGCCATAATGCCCTTTTGAGTTGCTGTGCTTTTAAATTCAAGAAAATTTGATCCAATTTTGATCATCAAAAGTCCAAATTTTCACTGCTTCTAGCTTCTCAAGTTTGAGTTTGCTGTTCTTGTTTGTCATAATGATACTAAATTTAACATATTTGGGTTTTGAACAGACTTATGCATAAAAAGAATAACTAAAGATGCCACTATGGGCTGAGAAAACAACAAGAATCACATATTTGTAATGATCCATGTGTGCAGAACAGGGAAGCTTCTCTCTTTTTAAGTTGCTACTATAAGATTTCACTGCACAAATTCTTCCAAATCTTCAGTTTACTGAACAAGAACCTGTGCAGGACTAATGTGTTTCCCCTCTTTCTATAAAGGAGTTAAATTGTGGGATATAAAATCATCCAGAGGACTTTTAAGGCCGTCGAACCTTCACAACAAGCGGTGAGGATGTCTTCAGTCTGAGGGCAGCCGTGTTATTTTCTCACGCGGCTCGTCTGTTTCTCAGCTGCCGGTTTCTACATTATCACTTGACAGCTCTACAGCAACCCAAATATTGCTCCAAGATTCGTGTGCCAGACGAGTTATACCGTTTCAGATAAGAACAATGGGCTCCTCCGGCCCGAGTCACAGGTGTCAGAGCGCTGAATAAACACGCGACAGCGACGTTTCCTCGGCAGAGAAGACGATCAGGAGGGTCACAGGATCTCCAGGCTGCATTTAAAGTAAAATGCTCATTGGGTTTTTTTCCCCTCAGTGCAGTCTTCTTTTGTTTTCACAGCGAGATTACAGAGCCAAGGTTGACCCAGATCAACTAATGGTATATGACACAAAGAAAACATTTCCAGACTCCTGCTCATTAAGGCCACCCTGCTGCAGTCTGTGATTTGTCAGAGGAGCTGCAGACAGAGAAGAGGGGGCTTTGTCCAAACTTTCTCCTCTCACTTTATAACTTCTGTAAAATCAGGCTTACACCACATTAAAAAAGCATTTCCGTGTGTTTATTCTAGCTTGGTGTGGTTTAATTCTCAGAAATAAAGTGTTGTTTGTTTCAGGATGCAGCAGGAAGTCTGCAGGTGGTTGGGAAACTGGTACAGAAGGTGCATTCATGGGCCTCTTTAAAGTTCTTCAAATGGTTTGAAGCAAACATTGCATTTAAAAAACATTTCTGTTACGTAAAGCTGCAACTACTAATGCAATGTGCAGAAAAACTTAATAATTGATTAATCATTTGAGTCACAACTTTTTTTGATGATTTCTGCTGTTTTTCTCAGTTTTATATGATTGTAAACTGGTTTTGGCATGATGATTGGACAACACAATTGTCAAGGAAATTAGTCTATTTTCAGTCATTTTATAGTTGCCGCTCTAATGTCACTGCAAAATCTCACTTCTTAAAAAACAGCACAACCAGATTAAAAGATCCGTGCACGACTTACTGCAGCACTTTGGTGCTTTTGAAGGAATCCTGTCCTGTTTTAAGGTGAAATGCTGCCAGACATTCATGCATCTACATCTTGCATTTCTCTACAGATCAAATCATGGTGCAAAAAATGCACCTAAAACCTAACTTCAGTGCTAAATTTGCCTTTTTCTTCCACACTTTTCCCCAATCAAAACTGAAAAATCGCCAAAGAAACAGCAAGTAAAGCACCAAAACTCTGCCTGTACACATAAACATGAATAATAAGGGTGCACAGTGGGGGAAAAAGCACCACACAGTGCAGCTGAACAACAGCTACCTGTTGATCTCTCAGCTCTGCTCCCATTGGTAAAACTGCAACACATAATTCAGCAACACAGAAAAAGAGAAAGTTACATACCTTTTCTGATCTCATTGTGGGCCGCGATAAAAGCTTCCTGCGCGTCTTTGAGAGTTAAATGAACAGTACAACACCCCCTCCTTTCTTCCTATTAGGCTACTTTCCCTCTCCGTTAGTTAGTGGGGGGTTGTTTCATCCAGCAGAGCACTAAATCTCAGCTCCCCTCCACCCCTTTTTCACATGGCCCTCTCTCCTCTCTCTCTCTCACACACTCTTCCTCCCTCTCTCTGCTCGCGGGAATCGGGGTCAGATATTTGGTGCCGTTCAGTACCTCTCCTCATTACTGAGCCGATTATCAACATGCCTTCACGCCCGCAAAAACCGGCCAGAAAAACCACCGACAAAACCCCCCGCCCAGTGCGACCAGCAGCTCCCTGCCGTTGGAGCCCACAGTCAGTCAGCCTCCCTCTCTGTGTCTCCCTCTCTCTCCCTCTCTCTCTCTCTCCTCTCTCTCCGTCACTCGGGCAGAATAACAATGAGCCAACGGGACCTCGGCTGAATGGGAGCAGGAGGAGAATAATGACTTGAACTTTTTAAGCCAAAGACAGAGCAGCACATGCAGGGCCTATCACTGGCCTACATACACCCGGACATCACATATCCCTGCTCCCCGTTCTCACAGGAGGAGGAGGAGCAGGAGGCCCTTCAGCTGCTGCAATAAACTGCTGAGAAGATTAAAGGCTCATGCAAGAAATAAAGGTGCTGCAGAGGTTAAAGTGGTGGAAAAAGTCCCCCAAATAGTTAAGGATCAGTGGGAAGTAATTAAGTACATTTACTTTAGAACTTAGGGAAAGTTTGAGGTACTTGTGCTTTACATTTTATGTTACTTTAAACAGCAGCTCCACATTTTAGAGGCAAATACACTGTCCTTCTTTCTGCACTACATTAATATATACATTACTATAGTTTTATTAATTAAGCATTGGTAATATATAAACTTTTATATTTCTTGTGATTATTATTTGTTTCAATTTATGGTTATTTTACTGATTTTTATTTCTATTTTTGCTTTACACTTTTCGTGCTGTAACTATGGAGATTTCCCTGTTGGGAGACTAATAAAGGAATAACTTATTTTATTATCTTATCATAACTTATCTTATCTTAATCAGCAGTATACGGAATAATGAAATGGTTCCCATCTTGCAGCTATTACACTAAAAGTGAGAGTTGCATTAATGCATGAATGATTATAATCCAGTAATATGATATAATTTATTCTAATAATTTCCACTCTGCATTTTACACTTTTATTTTTGCAACTTTGGGTTAAAACTATAGTTTGGATTATCTACAGTAGATATAATGTGCTGCTGGTCGGGGCATCTGAACTATCATCTATAATCACTATAATCTGTACTTTAGTACAGTTTTAATGTACTTTTACTTTACTTGAGTATTTCCACATGTTAATCTTCCACTTCACTACATTTTACGGGCAATATTGTGCTTTTTACTTTTTCACTGCCAGCTTTAGTTACTTTTCAGTTCGAGATTTAACATGAAAAACTTGATTAATTTTAAATGATTGTGCGTGTTTATAAATGAAACCACATAAAAGTATATTAACTATTTAAATTAGTTAACTACCTGGACAACAGTAAAATGTTCAATCAACATATTTCAAATATATAAAACAATCTGAGTGGCTCCATTCTGCATAACGAGAACTTTTACTTTTGATACTTTAAGTTCATTTTGATGCTGATATACTTTTATTGGTATTAGTAGTTTTACTGAAGTAAAGGATCTGAAGACTTTTTCCACCACTGCTTGTGAGAACATTAGTGGGTCTGACTGAAGCTGTTTTGTGTTGCAGTTGCAGTTTTTTTCCAGGAGGTGGCGACAGAGTAACACACAGCCAGTCAGCTGCAGACAGTCAGTCAAACTGTGCAACAGTTGACAGTTCGCTCATTTGTGACTGAAACCGATTAATGAAACATTCAGCACAGCCGGATGGATTACTGAACAGACAAAGTGTCAGGGGACCATGTTAATATCACCTACAAAATATCACTCAGAGAGACAAAACCTCCAGGAAGAGACTCAAAACACCCACAGAACCATGAAACCACTACAAAGATACTACACTACAAACAAAGTGACCAAAGACACACAAAGAGACAAAAAATAGCTACAAAAAGAGCCAAAACAACCACAGAAAAAGATGACTTCATAAAGACCAAAAGAATAACATACGGACACAAAACAACCACAAAGGGACACAAATTCAACACAAAGAGACCAAAAATGACCACAAAGAGAGAATAAGTGACTCTGTAAAGGGACAAAAATACTAAAAAGGAAGACAAAAGAACGACAAGCAGACACAAAGTGACCGCAGAGACAGAAAAATGACGAAAAACAGCTACAAAAAGATGCAAACCAGCTGCAAAGAGACACCGAATGACCACCAAGAGACAAAAGGCAATTGCAAAGAAACACAAAGTGACCACAAAGAGACATAAATTGACTCTGAAAAGAGGCAAAACAATCAAAGAAACACAAAATGACTGGAAAGACACACAAAGCAACTAAAGAGACTCAAAAGGACAAAAAAAACAACCACAAAGAGACAGAAAACGACAATAAAAAGAGGCTGAATGGCTGTAAAGTCTACAGTGAGTCTTGCTCCTGTGTAGGACAGGACTGGAGGCCTTTGTGTGTCCGTCCTCAGGGGCCCGCTGTCTCATAATCCGACCCCGGCTACGTGTAAAAACGCTCTAATCAGGTGTGAGTTCACACTCACACAGCTCAGACTCACACACACACTCACACTGCAGTCAAACCAACAGAAATCAGAGTCTGTCCTCAGCAGCAGCAGGACCACCTCCCCATCCTCCCCGTCCTCCCCGTCCTCCCCGTCCTCAGAGCCCTCTGTGGGGTTCTGGGTCACCTGGCTGGTTTGAGGGGAACACTGGAGCATCTGTGGTCTGGTGTCCTTGGACTGGACCTGAGCCGTAAAGCTGTTTGTGCCGCCTCGCTTCCTCGGGGCCTAATTCACACGTGCTGACTAAGGAGATTGACAGACAGACTCACACTGACCTATTAAAACAGTGAAGATGAGTCATGAACGTCTCACACATCTATGCTTAACACGGACTGGATCCAAATGTGTCACACACAAACAGAGTCGCAGATAAATGCTGTGTGGAAATAGAGGAGTTGGCAGCACTCACTCTGTTCTGGAGCTCTGATGAGGTGAATCCATGAAAAACCTTTTGTCCCTTATCGATTTCCTGCATTAAACTGAATGAAAAATTAGTTAAAGAAGGATTTTATTTTATTGCAATTCACACCTTTTCAAATACCACACAAATCCCAAAATGAACTTTCCTGACCCCCCTAGCTGTCTCTCAACAAAATCCAACCTGCAACATAATGATCCAAATAACACAACATAATGTGTGTATATATTCTCTGTGTATTGAACCCAGTGTATCAAATATTATAGAAGTAGCTTAAAATATGTTTTTTATTTTAGGCATTGGATAAAGTATTCAGATTTAATTAAGAGAAACCACAGTGTAGAAATACAAACAAAATTTTTAAAAAGTTGGGACACTGAGTAAAATGCCAATAAAAACAGAGTGCATATATTTAAAAAAAAAAAAA